>QVNZ01008086.1:0-14395 GCA_014825645.1 Pseudomyrmex dendroicus | reverse complement strand
TGTATGTATGTACGTGCACACGTCGTCTACATACATATGCGCGGTTCCTCCGGAGGCTGGGCTGAACGAGCGCGAAAAGAGAGAGAGAGAGAGAGAGAGGCGAGGGAAGGAAACGCGGTTCAGCCGTTGACTGAACTTGACAGATTCGAGAAAAGTTGGGAAAGAGTGCGGTGGTCCGCGCTTCGCGAATCGCTTTAGAGTTTAGAGCATCAAACAAGAAGGAAAAAGATTTGCGGAGAAATGTTACGCGCGTAAACACGATCAAGTTTACAGCACGCGAGACGAGTCGAGAATTACAAAAGAGTGAGAGAATTGTTAAATGGATAATAAAAATCTGTCTCGTATTTTCCTCAAGTGAGACGACTCGTTCATCCAGACGAGCACGCGTGTCGGTCGCGTAAAAACAAATGCTTTTTTTTTTTTTTTTTTCATTCGACAAGTTTTGCCGTACGTGTCGCCGGCGTTTGAATTATTGTCGTTATAATCGCAATGATCTTACGCCACGTTTGCTTCTTCTGCGTCTTCTAGCTCACGGCAGCAGTAAAGATTGCGGGACGGCATCGTTTCGCGCTGGTTTTATCGCGTCGCCGGCAGTGCATTCCGGTGGCAAGTGAGCCGAGAAACGACGAAAGACCGCGGCGAGATGCTTCGGCGCAAAGCTCGCGGAATTAGCGAGATTTACACGGGACATAAACGCCGCGAGGGTGTCGTAAAAGTTTTCAGATGCACGCCTCCCCCTCTCCCCCTCGCGCACGGCTCGTGTAGGAACGTCCGACACTTTTATCCATCCCCGGCCACGTATGAGGGTGGGACTCCTCTCGCTTTTCTACGTGTGCCCGGGGATTCGATGGGCGCACACGCGCGAGGCGCCTCTCCACGTCGTCGTCCCTCCGCGTCCTCCTCCATTTCTGCGCGCCATAGGTCGGTATCACCGCCAGAACGATAACGGCCTCCATAAAAATTCCGAATAGCTGCTACGGCCCAAGTTTCGCCGTTCCTTACGAGAGAGACGGGCTTGGATAAGAAAAAGAGCGGGAAGAGCGGGCGGGACCATATTCATCGTTTCGCATTCGATCGCTCGATCGGCTATTAGGTTCTGTTCGCGCGCAGACGCGCGCGAAGATGCACGTCGGAGAGTGGTGGCTTTTCTCGTATAGACGACACTTGGAATTTCACTCGCGATTGAAAATTCTCACACATGTGTTGTTGTAACGAGTATAGCGTTTGCATCTACGTAATCGTCACCTGAGAGTGTCCATTGATTTTCCGTGGACGAGATAGAAACACGATAGTTCTCAAATGATGTAACATGTGTATTCAAAATTGTTGCTTAAAAAAACACTTTTTCAAAAACGACTTTTTTGCTCTCGAATAAAAAGCAAAAGCGTGAAAATGATGTAAGAAACACTGCTTCAAATTGTAAATATTTTTTTTCCAAAAAGTTTTTACGCGAATCGTTGCGCGAGAAAAATTAATTAACACGATGATAAGATCTTGACAAGTGTGAAGAGCAATTTTAATTTCGCAAGTTGATGAAGAAGTCAAATTTTTCGAAAAAAAACGTTGACGCGCCCGTTTACGAACACGGGGCGGTGATTCGCAACAAGCTGCCTGCGCTATATCGCGAGCCATTTGTTCATGCTCTATCTACATCCACGACGTGCTCGAGGCTGCGCGATGAAACACGGCTGCCTCGTTCCCGAAATGGCACTTCGGGAAAACGAATTTTCTGGCTTCCGCAATCTCCGATCACGCTGCGCACGCCCGAGAAACACTGCAGGCGATAGACACTGCGGCGCAAGACGTTGTTTCGTCATAACGAAGGACTCTCGTAACTTTTACAAAATACAAAGTACGACAGTAAGGTGGTTACAAAAGCCATCTACGTCGGAACCGCGAAGAGAGAGAGAGCGACTGTACACTCTTTTGTCATTTTATCTGATTTAAGAAGATGTTTTGACTTACGAGGAACATTCCGCCTCAGAGAAAGTGCGTCTCTCTCTTTCTCTCTCTCTTTCTTCGCAAAGACGAAGTATTTTTGGATTTCGATAATGAAAATATCTCCAATCAATATTTCAATCGTTTTCTGAAAATTATTACACAAAAGAAAACTGGAACAAAATTTTGCTGAAAATACGCTGATAAAATCTGATTGTCTCGGTTTTTTTGTCAGTGTATACAAGATAAAAAGTTTCTCTCGTGTTTCCCCGTAAATCGCCAATGCCTTCCGCCATTTACACCGCGTCGGCTTATCGTTCGTTGGCCAGGTCGTCTTTAAATATCTACGCGCGGAACGTCATCAAGAGCACGAGCAGGGGTGGATCTCGCGTCTTTTCGGCAACGAAGATTATCAATATCCAGACATCGTATCTTTTCAAGACGCGGGTATACATTTTGTATGTACACATGCTCGAAAAAAGAACGTTCCCGCATGGAGCGCTTCGCAACGCTTTGAGCACACGCCTGCTAAAAATCTAGCAATCCATGCGCTTCCGTCGAACATTCCTCTCTCTCTCTCTGCATCGTAAAAACACACGCTACGTGAACTTTATCTAATAAAAACTAAAAAGTTTTTTAGCAACAAGAATCTCTCATTATCTCTCTCATTATTATCACACGCGCGGGAGTCTCTATTTTTCTATAGACTATGAGCTGTCGCTCTTCTTGGACTGATATGTCGTTTAGGCCGGGGAAGAGGGGACTAAACTATCCGATTATTCTCTGGACCCGTTTCTCCCTCGCCGAGCGAGGAGATAAGACAGCGACTGCTCCGCGAGAAAAGCGGGCAAGTTTGGTGCGGTTAGACAGAGGCCTGGGGACTGGCAAGCTGCAGGGGGTTGGCTGCGGATGCGAGATGGTCGCTCGAAGACAGCCCCGATAATAAATCATAGGATGATACATTCTATCGTTCCATCGCCGCGCCGGGCGCGTTCGTTCCTCCGTTCCTCCTCAAAACCAGATCCCGGAGAGAAAGCTCGAGCTTTCTCGAAAGAGATCACCTCTGCTGCCGGGAGAGAGCTTGCCTCGTCCTTGCGAAGGAGGCAATCTATCACCCTTGGAACCCGCTAGTCTCCCCGCGACTCACCTTACCTTTACCATCCTTCACCTCGCGTTCTCTCGCATACCCACCGCACCACCTCCCGCCCCCAACCAACCCCTTCATCTCCCTCGCCGCAAACCATTCCACACATCCACTTACACTCCTGAACCAGCCACCGCTTTCATCCTCCGTCCGTTCGTTCGTTCGTTCGTTCGTTCGTTTCGCTCCTCTCCTCTCGACGCGCTGCTGCAGATAGCGCCGATCTCGTGGTAAACTTTATTTTTCCACGACATTTTTCCCTCGACGTCGCGCCGCGCCACCATATCGACCCCTCACACTGCGTCTCCGCAGTTTATCGATATTTGAGAAATTATAGACTGAATTTTGCGATTATCTCTCGAAACTGTATCTACGCTTTCTTCTCGAGAGAGTTTCGGAAACACGAGTGATCTCTCATGGATTTAATGCGAAGATACTTCCACAAAGAAATAACAGAAGGAAACCCCCAATTTAAAAATAAGCAAAAATTTTGCAGCGCGCGTGACACGTGGAGAAAACAACGCGAACGTAATGCGACGCGAAATATATAATAAGCACGTTTTAACGAATATCAAGCTTACATTTACTTGATGAGAAAAACACGTAAACAAATGCAAAAACTTGTCAATTTGAAAATAAATACCTAGCATTAGTTATGAGAACGTGCAATTTTAATTTTTTTTTCAAAGCTAATTTAGTATATAATACTTGTATGCAGATTACATACGTTGGAAAAAAACGAGATTTACAAGAAAAAGTTTTTGTCTTGCGCGATTACAGGATTTTCAAGGGAAATAAGCAAGTGAAGGAACGGGCGAGAGGGAAACGTCAAGAAACGCGCGCGCTGAATCAGCAGCGAAAGCGAAAAAGTCTAGTTACTGGAGAAATTTATGACCGGCTTTTAGCAGTTGAAATTGATTCGTTGAGTAAACTGATACGTAATAGAGTCTTTTTCTCTTCTCGTTTTGTCTCTCGCTTCTTCTATTCGAAAGTCCTACACCGTGTATTGCGTGATGGCATATTTCACTCAAAGATTTCTTAATCGTTTTTACATCTCTATCACATTTATCTCTATTGACATTTAATGTAAAAAAAAAACAAAAAAACGTCAAGTTTTACGATGCGAGATTTAGTTGGAAATTCAAAAAATATTATTATAATATTAATGCTAATTAATGTTAATTATTTATGCGAGAGAAATATTTTTTTATAGAGAGAAAAATAATTAAAAACTTACTAGTTTTTGTGCTACTTTGCGACGTGACATTAAAAATTTGATAAATCTTATTATTTCAGATGAGATCCTTAATGATATATTTACGACGTCACATACAGTGCTTTCGTGTGGAGCCCTTAATATTCTTCGAAGGTATAAAACGTTCTCTCAAAGGTACACCCGGTGCCAAACTTTGCTCGTCGCCGCCAATATGGAATCATAAAATCACTGGCTTCAATAAAACGTCTTTTTTTTTTTTTTTCGGGCCACGCCGATCTCGACGTAGGTGTATAACCAATAATATTCGTTCGAGCGCGTTTTTTTGATTATCGCGAGCGTCGTAACAAACGCGCGATCTCGCCTCCTCTTTCGGGAGGGTTATGGGTTTCCACTCGGGTGAGTTCAATATTTTTTACTCTGCCAAACCCTCGATGTTTTTCTCTTTCTATCTATCTCTGTCGACGCAGGACGACGACGTAACAACGTAGCCGTTCTTTCATATCGTCGATTTTCCAACAGGCTGCCCACGAGAGACCGCCGCGGCGCGCAGCATGTTTTACGTCGCTGATAATTTCATAAAACGTTGCGCTTTCGGAAGCGTTGTTATCAACATTCCAACAGTTTGCTCGCGCGGCTTTCTCGCGTGTCCGAGAGCCGACACGAGAACGCGGCGGCGGCTTTACGTGGGGAGGAGGTTGAATTCCGTATCCGCGGAGAGAGAGAGAGTGAGAGTCCGCGCCGCCCCTTCGTTCTCGACATCAGCCGCCGCTCTTTTTAAGCACGGTGTCTTTGAAGTATCAGCCGACAATTTTAAGCTGCTCCTTCTTGGTCAGATAAAGCCGCGCTTTGAAAGATCTTCCGGATGAGCGATTAGCGCCGCTCGAATCTCCTCTCGTTGCCGGGAGAATACGTTGATCATAATGACAATGCTGAGGCTGCTAAATCAAATTTTCAATAAATCTCAAGTTTCAAGTCCCGGCGTCAGAATGTGATACCGCGAAAGGTTTTGCACGTAAAATTTCAATAACGCAACACTGAAAAGACTTAAAAAACTTAAAAGAGAGAACACGTCTTAAGTCTTTTCCGCCTTTAATACCGCGCTGTTAATAACGCGACGACGAGAAAATTAACGAAGTAAAAATTGTTTTTTGCGAACACTCACGGCGAACAAACTTCGTTCATTAACGAACAAGCTATGAAACTTTTTATTCACCTAAGAGATTCAAGTTTACAACTGGCATCTCGAGTCGAGTCGCGAGTGATATCAGGTCGTAATTCGCACGACATGACGTTGAGGAATCAAAGGTTTTATTAGAAGCAAAAACATTAATCCCGGGAGAATCTGTCAATATTCGTATATTGCAACGGTACTCGGTCGGACATATCTCGCGAAAGGTTGGCCGTCGTAAAATAATAGAGAGTGAGCGATGTGTTCCTGCGCGACGCGTCTACGACAGATCGCGGGAGCTCCGGTCGGATGGCTCCTCATCCTGTGCACGTTAGGAATAATAGAATTTTGATCGAATACAAACAATCGGGCGAGCGGCAACAGGAAAAAGTCGCTCATGGGAATATGGAAGAGGCTCTCTATAAACCGCCCGTCCAATCATCGTGTCGTTCTGCTCACGTATATTCTCTCTCTCTCTCTCCCCTTCCCCTTTCTCTTCTCTCGACTTCTCTTCTCTTTTTCTACTCCTTTCTGCGGCAACCGTGATCCCTCGTTGCTTGAAGGATCTACGGTGCTCCACCTACGCTCACGATACACTCCTGTCTCTTACAGTGCGCGAATTCGGATACATGTATATACTATGTATATAGGGGTAAGATGTCACATTTAAAACTGCTTTTTGCAGTCTAAATAAAAACAATGATACACTTGACAACGAAACTGTTGTTATATCGCATAAAAAACTCTTTATAATTAAATAGAAATAAAATTTTCAATAGTATTAATTTAATTAAACAAACATGAAGGAGAAGAGACGCCAAATTTAACTTAACTCGTTAAATTTATCAGTCAAGATTGGTACACGGAAATTATTACGATCAAAAAACTGACACCTATTGCACATAATTATCTTTTTCTTCTCTTAGCAACGTGATGTGAGGTTGGCGTTTAATCGATAACTTTAAGTAACTGGCACTGCTTTAGCTCTGCTCGCGGGTTCGCATTCGCTAAAGCGTTTTAAATATGATTTCTTTTTGTTTTTGTTTTTTTTTTGGCATCTCCTACATACAAACGAGCAATGGCGCAACTCGATGTTGCAAAGAAGACACGTACTCCCGACTGACATTTCTCTTATTTGATCGTTGATTGTCATACTAAAGCCCGCACATCTTATTGATTGGGGAAGGAGGTGGAGGAGGAGGGAAAGGGAAAGAGGAAGTCCTTCAACTCCACCTACTCGTTCTGAAATGCGCGCGTGTATTTTCCTGTTCCAGAATGCTGGGGAGATACGCGCGAGAAGTCGTGCACACGCGGGTGTGTGTGTTCGGGGGGGGGGATTCGTAAGTTGAAGGAAAAGGGAACGACGAGAAGAATGCCGGTGACAAATTTAGGAACCGTTCGAATGGAGATGCCGTGTCGACGGTTACTCGCATTTGCATTTTGACTTTCGATACAAACCTTTGTTCTTTCCGACTTTCTATATATATATATCGCGGAGACTCCCTCTCTGTTCCGCGCTTCCTCCAGGTCTGTGGGGGAGTATATTCTTCGTGACGTTCGTTTCAACCGACTACGATTGGAATTTTTTTCGTGAAACCTCCGCAATCATATCTCACGAACCTCGTCGATTGTCGCGAAAATAGCGTGCGCGTTATAAGAAACACAGAAGAGAAAAAAAATCGTCCCTCTGCGTGTCGCGTTACACAAGCCGAATAATTCCCGGTGAGCGAGTTCACGAGACACGAATGTGTACGAGCATCCAGAATATTTTTAATACATAATTCCTCGATCGATTTTTCGCAGCGTAGAAAATAGTTGCTTGTTATTAAAGTGATCCCATTTGTACCGATTTTTTTTTTTTTTTTTATTGAGATAGTTTCGATTTTTAGTTTGTCCCGATTTTTACAAATATATATTTGTAAACAATAAAGCGTACATAGAAATGTAATAGCTCTTGCTCCCTCCTCGCTCTACGTTTGTTTTTTGCTTATTAAAAGCATCGAGCGTTCTGAAATCGGCAACGGAAAATCTGACCACTTTGTTACAAAGTTTCAAAAGAAAAGACACAATTTGCTCGATGGCGTTCCTTATCGAGAAAGTTTTTGCGTACACGCCGGTTATTATGTAATATATAACTTAAAAGCTTGGGTAAGTTGCATAAATCGGGTCAGCGAGATTAGTCGAAGGATTTGAATTGCGACGGAAGGAGAGGCGGGGGGGACCTCTTTCTAAGAGCTGCTACTACTACTACTCGGGGAAACACGATGGAAACGGAGGAAGACGGAAGAGAGCGAAAGCGGGAAAGGGTAAAGCCGGAGTGATATGTACGGGCGTGGGTATGCGGGGTGAATATTTCACGAGGAAAATTCAGTTACGACTCGAAGATTCTCAGGACACGTAGAGCCCGACCGTCACGGCGCAGCAGTTCGGAGTATTTCAGACTTAGTTAGAACGTTTGCGTTCCTATTTAACGTCCGATGCCTGCGAATCTCGCGGAGGTTTTTCTTTTAGTCTTTTGTTGGCGCACACGCCGCCTTCTCATCCCCGAGACAATCACGGAAACCGGAGCGTTCCAAGTTGCGAGAAACGCGCATCTTTCCTTTCCTGATATTTCACATAAACAGGATAGAACGACAAAAACACCATCCTCTCGGCGATATTATTGATTATTACACGCATTTCTGACACAACAAACGCTTGCACAGGGTTAGCGTAAAACTAAAGTGGTGCCGCGCGAGTTGTACTTTTGGGATTATATTCTTGGTTTTTTTTTCGCGCGTGTGTTGCGAAATATGTAATTATTTCAGGCGAGTTTCTCTTCGCGCAGATATCGATCAAGAATTCCCGGCTCAACGTCATCGCTCGCGAGACATCGCTTTTTCGGAGCGTCCTCTGGGATAAAAATTCCCGCTCTTCCACATATCCTCGCTAGGAGTCTTCCAAGCCGGTACCACAGAATCGAATTCTTTACCTCGTACGCAGGATATGCGAGGGAAGATGGAGGCATCGCGCGCGGGCGGGCGGAAGAGAAGGTGGGCTGCGCTGAAGGGTGGAATGGAAAGAGGGTTGGAAGCTGAGTCGACGTCTTTCAGTCGATATAAACGTGGACGCATGCTACGGAACGAGAAAGAACGAGGAACGGCGGCGGGAGGGAGGGAAGGAGAGAAGCGAGAGGAACACGTGGAAAGAGGGGAAACAGGAGCGACTAGAAAGAGGCACGAGATTTCGTATGTCTGCCTGTCCGTCCTGTCTGAAGCTGAGGGCACATCAGCACCTGCCAACCTCGAAGAAGAACTTGGCAGAGAGACGAATACCTCTCTCTCTCTCTTTCTCTCTCTCTCTATCTCTATCTCTTTCTCTCTCTCTGCGGAGAAGACGACGATGCGGAGAGACGCTGCGGGAGAAAAGGAAGGAGGATAGTACGAATAGTAGGATAGGATAGGATAGGTAATCTAATAGAAGGTGGATGGTTAGGAGGAACGGCTGAGTCGACGTCATTGGCAGAAGGCTGTCGACTGGGTTGCGAGCGGTTTAAGGTCGAATACGGAAAAAGCGGAATCCTCCGGGATAGAGCTCCGACTACTACGTCGCAGACACGCGTAACCTATATACACGCAACAGAATATAAATGCACATTATCCCCTCATTCCTTTTACTCGTTTGCTTTGCGAGTCGCGAGTCTTCGGTTGTTTCTTAAAAAAAAAAAAAAAAAAATTGTTATTAGCACGTGTGTGGCGTCGATCGCGCGTGATTCGAGATATGTTTGAAAGAAAAAGTGGAGGAAAGATTGAAAAAAGAGAGAGTATTTCTGAAAAATATACTTTCTAATTTAATACGTGCACGTATAAGATTGAGCTAAGAGCGCATTAGATTCCGATCGCGATAACTAATAATTTAATAGTTATGCTTTCAGAAAGCGCCTGAGATATGCCGAGGGACAGGGGGGGGAGAAGGGAGGGGGACCGCTATCAAACATGCAGGCGAACGTTTTTGAAATTTCCATATTTCCGCTCGTACTTCAAATACCAGTACCTCGCCGTATATACACCGGGAGAGCGCGGAACGAAGGGGGTGAGGAGGGAGGAGGGGTGCGTGCACGTATACGCGCAGAATATAGAAAGCGATTTGTTGGCGGAGAGCGCGAGCGAGGGTGGTAGCAGAAGAGAAGGAGGAACGTACGAGCTTCGCGTCACCGGCGCACCCTTAGACTCCATCCTATTCCGCGATTCTACTCACTCATTCCACTCTGCTCACCCCTTGGGAGCCCACGGAGACTTCTATTCCTCCCTTCGCATCTCGACACTGACGTCTCGACATCCACACAGCCCTCGCTATACTCCGCGCCACCACCTTTTTCACCCTCTCTCTCTCTCTCTCTCTTTATCTCTTTCTCTCTTTCTTTTCGCTTCCATTCCGTTCTCTTTTTCTCTCTTTCCGCGCTTGCTCAAGCTAACCCTCTGGTTCCTCTTCAGATCGTCGCAGCAATACCCTCTCCCGAGTACCCCTTCGCTCGTCATTCGTTCCGTTCCCTCCGTCATCCTCTCCGCGACAGCCTCGAGAGCACACATAGTCCCGTTTCGTACATATACAGTGTCGTAGATGCGTTGCGGCACTGTCTGAAGGCACTGAAAGAAGCGCGCGTGTATATCGCTTGACGGCAGGTACGCGCAGGTGTATAGACAGGTGCGCGTAGATGGCGACATCGGACTTTTGCATCTCTCGGGCTTGATTTATGATATTTCAATCATTTTGCGCGGATGAGAAAAAAAAAAAAAAAAAAAAAAAATAATATCAAAAATGTGCACATATTTGTATTTATTTAATAAAAACGCTGCCTTATGCCATTTATTTAAAATGGAGAGAACATCTAAGTGTATTTGATAAAATTTATTATAATTCTTGATACATAAGAAGTTTCAAAACTACTTGATTGTCCAACATGTAAATCAATGTATTGCTTAAAAATATCTAAACCTTATGATATGAAAATATTAACCCTTTGAGAACGTCATATCGCGACACTTCCAACATAAAAATTTGTATTTCATTTTCAAAGGATTAATATTTGTTACGAAGAAATTGATATCAATCAATTTTTTTATAAAGCGCAAATACTACATAGAATGCCCGTCGTCTCATCAGTGACTTTATGGAGATCAGTCTCTTAAGTACCTACCGTCGAGTGCGCGTCTGCTCTATATCCGTAATGTTTACCACCCTCTCTCATTTAAGGGTGCACACGGAGTCAAGGTCACGAGAAGATGTGAATGAAGGAGAGAAGAAGGTAGGCGTATATAAGCGAAGAGCAAGTGAGCGAAGCCGAGCGAGAATGAGATGAAGGTGGGAGAAGCGAGAGAGAAAATAGGGCCGAGTAAGGAAGATAGGTCAGAGAGAGGGAGAGAGAAGGAGGGAGAGAGACGCTTTCCCCCTTATAATTAATGTGTAAGGGTAGGTCGTGGTATGCGCGCCTCTACCTTGCTCTTCCAAGGGAATTAAATTACATCAGCTGATTCGAGAGAAGGAGAAAGTGAGCGCCCGAGCTATTCCCACGACTGCTCCAAACTTCTTTTCAAGCTCTCAACTTCTTTCTTCTTTCTTTCCTACTTAGAACAGTGACATCCAACCACTTGTTAAGTTGTTTTTCAACCCCCGCGTTGATCGAATTTATCGCGTGAAACAATTTCGCACGATAAGCTTCTGGAGTTTTTACGTAAGAAAAAAAACGAAAAAACTTTTGTAATTCACAATTATTTCGTTGTAATATGTACGCATTGATTCAATTAACAATCTTTATAAAGATTTTGTTAATTAATAAAATGACGAGCAGACGTTTCTTTTAATTTCGCGCAACAACTCTCCGGCACGATAATCATATCGTGATGAATAAATGTCGAAAATTCCAAACGGCAGTAAATCGAGTCTAATCACGATCAGACTTTGTGGATCATTTACTCGACACCACCGTTCGCCTGTATGCTTCACTTTAGGGATTCTTCCGCGATCAAGAGGATCTTCTCGCAGACCGAGACACTCGTCTCCCGACGTCGAAGGGTGGCTCGGGAAGAAAACGCGCCACGGATAGGACGTACGTTGGTAACAATGTCGGATAAGGAATAAAGCTCGAAAGAGCCGCACGGAGATAGGACGGGTGAGCATAACGTCGGAAGACGGTTGGGAGAAAGAAAGAAAGAGAGAGTAACACATGCGGAGTAACGTGAGAAGCAAAAGACAGAGAGATAAAACCGTCGGAAGTAGACGTAGGAGAAGCCGGTGGATGGCAGGAGGGTGTGGTAAAGCGGGAGATGTACGGAAAATAGAAAGAATTCAGATCACGAGATGTGTCGAGGGGGGAAGAAGGAGTGGCGCGAGCGGGGGACTGGCGGGGGTGTGTAGGTGAACGACGCAGGTTGGCTGTGACCGAAGAGTAACGGAGGTAGGCGGGGGGAAGAAGCGAGGAGTAAGGGGAGGGCGAAGGAATCCCTAGAACGAGAATGGAATCAATACGTGGAGGCGAGTATATGCTCCTGGCCCCACATGCGTGTTTCCGTGCCGGGGAGGCCAAACATGCGAGTTTCCACGGGGGTGATGCGAAGGCGGGTGTCCCGCACCCTTCCTTGGTCCAACCCTCGAGGCCACTCGGGTGTGTCCCCTTCTTCCCCGAGTGCGTGGATGCGTGGTCGTGTACGTGGCAACCGGCTATGCGAAACGTTACTGGAATTTCTCGTAGGTGTCTTCGAAGCCACGACGGGATCGACAAAAATTGATTTCCTACGAAAATCGCTAATGTCATTGCCGACATTCAAAAGCTGCGCGAATAAAACCGCGATGTGTTTTTATTAGAGATGTTTGTAGATTTTCTACAAACTCTTATTGTAACGTGTTAGATAATTCAACGTGTATTTGAGAAAAATATGTTAAGAGAAATACAAAAAATATAAACATATTATTTATTCGTTTGTTACCTATTTAAAGTTTTCGTGAAAACGTTATGCCACATACCACTACTTTCTTTCTGATATTTTTCGAAGTAAGTAACACTAAAAGCACTTTTTTGGCACATACGAACACAGATCCAACTACCTGTCTTAAAATTGAAACACCACCCCAAATGGAAAAATCTTCGTGTGAATTTCATCTGAGAAACCATATGGAGCGCAAAGTGAGTAGACGGAGATTCTGAAAGAAATGTAACTCAATACGCCGCTAATACCACGAAAATATCTTTGGACGGTGAATATATCGAGCTTTCAAATGCGCAACACACATCTATACGTCGGACTGTGTCTAGTAAAAATTTTGCTAAATATCGTGCTAAATTTATTACTTCGTAAAAACAAATTATATTCAAAGAAAAATGACAATTTAAACAAAAATAACGTGATACTTATATAATTTGCACGCGCATACCTCCGGCAGTACAATCAAGTCGAGAAAAATCTTAAAAAAAAAAAAAAAAAAAAAAAAACCGGTAAGAGATGACAAAGCGAGAACGGTTTATGCCTCTGGCGGAAAATCAAATTGATTGCTCTTGTAAGTCTTTGCAGAGGACAGAGTACTCGGGATATACAGAGACTATCGAAAGCCTTTTTTTTTTTTGCCTGTGTGTGCCCCTAGTCCTGCCAGTAAAAATGAAACTCTCATCACGTATGATCGATTCTCGTCTGCCTCGAAAGGGCCGTGCCATTATTTTCCTCCTTCTTCCTCGGCGATCCTACCTATCATACGAAGACGCGATAGAACGCGTACAGCCAGGGTTATCGCGCGACGGTCGGGGGATATCAAGGGGAAGCGTTCCTCACTTTGTCAATTCTCAACGGAGTTGGGTCGCTACATATTTGCGCGTCGCTTTGACGCGCGGATGATGTTGCCGATTTTATTCGCATTTTTCTTTAGAATTCGAGTTCCTACGAAATTGATCCTTCTGATTTCTTTGCGCGCACGTGTCAACGTGTAAAGGTTCTTACGTAAAAATTAAGAAAATTCTACGGTGTATATTTTCAAACTCGCTCCACATGTATTTTCCCTCTCTTCTCTCTGTATGCGCTAATATAAGAAAAATGTACATTTAATACTGTTCTCTCTCGAACAGTTCTTTTACTATAAATTTTTCTTCTATCGTTATATAAAAAATATTTCAGTATCAATATAAATTTTTACATTTTTAAATTTTTTTTAGATAAATGTTTATTCTAATTGCACCGACTCTTATAAGCTGGACAAAACTACAGTAGTTGCGTTGTGTCAAGAGCGGAAAAGAATCATGCATTTTATAGCGCAACTCGCGCGGGAATAATTTTCCTTGTCATTTCTTTTCGTTAATGAAGCGCGATTAAAAGAAAACCAATACCAGAAATACGCGCTCGTAGATTTCCGATCGCATTATAGACGAAGAATAGTAGAGAAAAATTTCCCCGTGAACATCCCTTGACAAGAAAGCATGGGGTTGCTATGGTGACCGTTTCGAATTCCATAGACACACGTAACCCCCCCTGTTCACCTCCTCTTTTCCACCCACCGTATGAGAAGCGCAGCACGCGTCCTACGCGATCCTGATTGGGCGTTATTTTTTTCCGATAAGGGGCGCACATGTCTACTACAAGGCATTTTTTGAACATGGCCGTGTGCGTAGGCGAAACACACACTGTCGTGTGTGAGTGCGGTTAGGGCAGAGGGCAACTCGAGGATAAAAGATTCTCTTCACGTGTAGTCACAGTTCGTTCGTTGTATAATCTGTCGTGACGTATTATATTCACGATGTCTTCTAATTTTCAAAAATAACAAGAGCATCTGTGCTTGATTTTCGCGATTAACACGCGGAATACGTAAGCAATAAATCATAAAAAATTAAAAACAGATTGAGATTAGCATTGAAAAAAAAAAAACTGTTTGTATTAGTAGTGACTTATTTACGAAATTTTAATTAGAGAATTAT
>QVNZ01008085.1:0-10380 GCA_014825645.1 Pseudomyrmex dendroicus | reverse complement strand
AAAATCATGAAAAAATAATTGGCGGTTTCTCCTGTGTATATCCTTTGTAATAGATTCGTGGACTTTCCGGTTGAACAATTCTCCTATCGAGTCTGCATAAATTATGATTTTTACGAACTCGAGTAAACTTTTGTCCAAATCGCAAAGAACGAAGAGATTAAGCGACGATCAATATATTTCATCATGTAATCGGGCAACGCGATCTGTTTGTTAGTACCGCGCGTTGCGGAATAGAGAAAGCTCTTGCGCGACGGGACGCATCCCGAACGCGGAAGATTTACAGTTACGGCGAACAGGTAGGTACGAACATCTTTAAAGCGGAACACATTTGTTTTCCGATCGGCATCGACACGTGGTGGACGATTTAGTTTCGGCGCGTACGGTGAGAAAACGAGCCGCACACGTCGTGCAGCGTCGTCACAGCTCGTCACTCCCGAAATCGCGTTTACCTTTCCTTAATGCACAAAACTTGTCGGAACGAAGGAGACGGTCGTCTAAGAATCCGAGGTGCCGGTTTTCTGTAGGTAAACCCGGGGAACCGCGAGGCTTCGATACTTCTTTGAGCGTCGCCGACAGTCCCGCTTTTCCAAGTGCGAGCCGTACCGACAAAAGGCTCCGCGAGCATGAATATTCATACGTCAATCCGGCTATCGAAGTTTAATTTTTTAACGAGCACGATCGAGCCCGTTAAGAGAAACAGCTGAATGCCTTCCGACGGCACACGGAAGAGAACGTCCCTATATACTATATTCGAGATCTACAGCTGTATTAATGCTCAGTCGCGTGAGTATATATCGAAGTATGTCGGTGCGTTTTTGCGCGAAGTAAAATCGCTGACCGAGAATTCGCATGCGAACTATTCGATCGAGATAATATAGCAACGTGATAATAACACGCTCTTAAGAATTTTTATGATAAAAAACGTAAAAAACAAGAAACTAATAAATAAATCTTATTTACAAAATTAGTGCGTAGATTGGTTAGAATTATTTTTTTATTATATTAGAATTATTTTCCAAAACACAGATAATTATTTGTACAACGATATATATATATACATATGTTGAGGTTTTTTTTATCGCTTCGTGTACATACACAGAAACATAGTCCTGATAAAAATGGGAGACTCCTGTTTGAACAGTGGCTTGTTCTTATGCGCGAAGAAACGCCGTCGAAGCATCCGAGAAGCGGCACTTCTTTTGATTCTTAGCTTTCACCGTCTTATTTTGCAGGCGGTGAGCGCGGGCGCCAGACTCGCCATAGAGGAGTGTCAGCACCAGTTTAGATCAGCAAGATGGAACTGTTCCGTCAGTCCGGAAAATCCCGAGAACGTGTTTGGCGGCGTTATGTTAGTCAGTAAGTACATATACACGCTGTCTTTCTCTTTCTCCGATTCCTTCAATGGTTTCAACGCAACCGACGTGCGTGCGTCGAATGCGTTGCGGCATTAACTTCTCGCATATTGAGGAGAGGTTGCACACTCTCCTCGCGCACTTGTGACATCAAGTGCCGCAAGAGTGGTTTGACTTGTGTAGCGCGACAAAAAAATGCGTGCGTTTTGCAGATAGTCGAGAGGCCGCGTTCGTATACGCCATATCAGCAGCCGGAGTCGCTTACAGTGTCACGAGAGCCTGCTCCAGAGGCGAGCTCACCGATTGCTCCTGCGACAACCGAGTGAGAACGCGACGGCAGAACAATTGGGAATGGGGAGGATGCAGCGAAGTGAGTTTCGTAGTTTTTTAAATATTTTTTTTCCAAGAAATTTTATCACGTTTGCGCTAACTCTGAGATACAACGGTTTTTATCTTCTACAATTTGTTCAGGACCTTATTCGCAAAATCTTAATTTTCGGTTTGAAAGTTCGCTTTTTTGAAGCTCGAGGAAATAGATAATTAGTGAATACGATCTTACTTTGATCAACGTCGCGTATATCTCAACACCGATGATCATCGATGTCACAGAGGGTTGCAGCTCGCGCGTCAAAAATTTTCCTGACATCTCTCTCACTCGCTTGTCTTTCGACGCGAATTTTAATACTTACTGCCGAAGACAAAGCTCGGGCAGTAAACGGATGCGTTTCATGCGAACGGCTGACCCCTTGTAGACATTGCCGGCTTACAAGGGGATTACGGAAGCTAAGCTTGTTAAGTTGCAACAACCCACCGGGCTCCCCTTCCCTGCAATCCGGACACGTAACTTACTTGGACGTGAGGAACGAGTTCGCACACACACACATACACATGCGAGAGCGTTGTGACACGTGCAGAGATAGTATACGCGCCTGTCACATGGTTATTGGTCAGATTATCTACAAATTGCGTGTCTTATATACGTGCTTGAATAATTTATACATCTTCAAGTGTGAGTCGATCATAATATTTGCAAGCGAAACAAAATACAAATGTCAAAGTTAATAATTTCAGTTAAAATTTCAAATATATTTTTACATCACGCGTGAAAGATTTATTAGTTGCGAAAGACTTTTCTCTCACAAAAAAATGTTAAATTAAGTATTTTTCTCATTTTTAAATCCGATTTCATAACTTTTCGCAAGAGCTGTTTTTCTTATCCAATTTTCAAATCTGACTTACGAAAGACACGCTGTGATTACATAAGTAGGTAAAAAGTAAAACATCGTGGGGAGTTGCGATGTCTTAATGAGAGAAGCTGAGCACTGTCGACAAATGACTCGGGATAACTTCGGTGACAGATCCTAGAAGAGATAATTATGTTTGCCTGTCCTGATTCGGATCAGTCGGCATAGGAACTTGTTCCGACCGAGTCACTGACGAGCTATTAGTCAAAAATTTGTCAGATCTTGCGAATTATCCACAGATATAAACGTCCATTAGACATTCATAGCTCCATGCGATATCTAATGGGCGTCTAATGAAATTTCTGCGTAGGTAGTTGCAGAATCGATGGCAACAACAAGCTGGTGTTAATTAAAAATAGATTGATTGTTGTTTAACTCATATCACCGGTAAGATACTTAAAGACCGGCAGCTTTCGGTGACTTACACCCCACCGGGCTGTCATCGATAAGTCGACGTGCGTGATGCCGGTCGGAAGAGAGAGAGTAAGACGATGCTCCCGGCAAGGATTACGTTTAGACAGCGTTCTGACAGCGAAGGCAAAGAGGGCATAATCTCGACTTGTTGACAAGTATAAGAAAACGTTCGAAAATACGCGAAGTACGCGCGCAAATATAAATACTAAGAATTTTTTAAATATTTAATGTGTGTATAAAAAATAAATGTAATACAATATGATATGTAAAAACTGCATGAATAATAAAACAAAATTGCTAAAAATTTTTAATTTATACTGTGACAAAATTGCACTGTGGGCTTTTAGAAATATTTGTAGAAATATGCTTTTACTTAATTTCTCTACATTTAACTATCTACGGTCTACACAAAGCTTCTACCACGTGCGCTGCATCTGTAATCATGAATCGTAACGTAAAGCTGTTCTAAAGTTTTAGAGCTCCGAGGATTCTTAGATGCTATATTTTACGTGAAATCCTAAGCGAACTTAGGATTCGCCTAATCTCTACAGTTATTGTCGGCTTATTGTTGGATCCGCGAAATGAACTCAAACAGATAACATTCCATAGAGACGTAACGTTCATTAGGCGGCCATAGCTCCGTGCACGTAATGAACGTGCTAATACCTATAAAGATTTCTTTAGAGAATTTTGTTTCGCATGGGACATTTAAACATTTGAAGAAAAAACACTCTTAAAATTTGTCTCAAACGTTCACTCAAACGTTTGTTAATCTTCGTGAGGTGCATTTTTAGATTTTTGTACATTATTAAAAAAGTACGATAAATATCTCCTCTACCCAGGATATACATTTCGGAGAGAAGTTTTCGCGAGAATGGTCCGAAGCCGGAGAGGAACCGATAAAGGAGGGCGTTTTGCACGGGCCGAAAGGACTGGCTGGCCAGCTGATGAGGAAACACGATAGCGAGGCCGGTAGACGTGCCATTCGCTCTAGGATGCAACGTGTATGCAAGTGTCACGGTGAGCAGAAACACTACCGACTGTACTTACCAGTCGAATGTTGTTTCAACAGATGAGCTTCCGCGTACGAAATCTGAAATTTGTGAGATGCAAATGTAATTCTGTAAATAAAATAAATATACTTTTACAAGTCATCATTATTTTATCTTACGCTTTACTGAATTATTTCCTCTATTTTTATTTCTTTTTTTATTATATCAGGCATGTCCGGTTCGTGTAGCGTGCGCGTGTGCTGGAGAAGACTTCCGGCGTTCAGAATGGCCGGAGTGGCCTTGGCGGCTCTACACGAAGGCGCCGCTCTGGTGCGACTGGCGCAGCGCGGCGGACGTAAACCAGCCAGGCTCAGACCCGCGCGTCCCGATCTCAAACGACCAAACAAAACGGATCTAGTTTACCTCGAGGACAGTCCCGATTATTGCGAAAGAAATCTCACGTGAGTGTGATTCCGATTTTCGACAAGTTATTTCTGCAAAGACACAGACATACATGTGTACATGTGATAAATACCTCAACACTTTATCTCGAAACAAATTTCACGTGATTTCAAAACGCAAAATCTAAAAATATCGCAATTTCGCATCTTCTGCAGGCTCGGCATTCCCGGCACACGAGGAAGAATATGCAATCGGACGTCTCTTGGTCTTGACGGATGCCGGCTGCTATGCTGCGGCCGAGGCTACCAGACGCGGGTGCGGGATGTCACCGAGAAATGCAAGTGTCGATTTGTCTGGTGCTGTCACGTGAAGTGCGAGTTGTGTCGGCACACGCGGGAAGAGCACGTGTGCAACTAGAGAGGGAGAGATAGCGAAAGATAGAAAGAGAGAGAGACGGTAAATGCATTCCCGAGGAGTTCGGCCTATCTCTGTAGGAACAACGTGCTCATAAAACATCGTTAAGTTCGGATTAATTATTCGTTGCCACACATTTTACGTTTAACATCCTCGTCAATTAGCGCCGCGAGAGGCTACAACAACAACAATTAACGTTGCTCTCTGTCTGATAACGGTCGTATAGTGAGTTTCGTTCTTTTTAGCCAGTCAGTCGGGTCATATGAATAAACGAGCAAAACGCTCTTGTTCTCGCCGAACCAAATGCGACAAATTTTTTCATATGTTTACAAAAATAATATATGATATGAACGTTCAATTCAAACAATGTTTAATTGCACTTTCTATCAAGAACATTTGCTCCATTGTTACTCATATGACCTGTGAACTTAAACGTATAATCTCGAACAGTTAGAGATGCGTTTTTATATCTGCGCTAAAGAGAGACTCAAGTGGGAATGTCTTGCGACGATTAAAAGTTCTCAGTATTATTAACGTCGTGTAGCCGACATTAACGTCTGCGAAGTAGCTTGTCGCGCGTGGCTTATCAAACTGGTCTCTTGACTTGTCAGGTGCCACATTACTCGGCGAACGTTAATGCATTGAAAGTAGATGTGTTACTTTAATTTACATTTAATCGCGTAATTCTATCTCAACCTGGACGCGCGCACCGCAAAGGAGAGACTTATATTCCAGGGACACATTAACATGCCATGCGTGCTCGCTTCGCATCATCGGGCTCGTGTAATCTGATGATTCGCGCGAGCAAACAATGCGAATGGCGATATACAGCAAGTTATTTCTCTCTCTTCCGACTATTATATATATATATATATATACTTATACATATATACATAATATATATATTTATTTATTTTATACGTCTATATTTACATACATATATATACATATATCTCGTACAATTAAAACACACGCATTCTTTTTTAGCGAGAATCAAATGATAAGAGTTTTTGTCGGAACTTTATCTCGAGTTTTTGTTATGTATTTATGCATTTTGCAATCGCTCGCCACCTTGATGTGCCAATTTGCTATTTCTTCGTACGATACAAAACGAGGACGAGAGAGAAAGAGAAATGGAGCGAGAGAGAAAAAAATGAAAAAGAAAGAGTAAGTGAGGGCAAAAGAAGGGCAAAGAAACACACATGCGACGATTTTTTTTTTTTATTTCCGTGCTCTCGCGCGTACGACACGCGTGTACAATTACACGCAAGTGTCGAAATACACACGGATCTTCACGGTGTGTCAGATATCATCTCACCGATGCTCTCTCTGTAGAATTTTCTCTTCACTTTTTAAACAACGTAGCAACAACTCGCGAGAACTCGATGAGCCTGAGAAAACGAACGGGGAGAAAATGATGAAATCCTCGAGTTTTCGCGCCTTGACTCGCAAAACGAGAATGGGGAACAATTCTGTCAATGCATGTAAATAATGTCTCACTGTTTTTTCTCTAGATTATACGTTCACGCTATCATTGTTGTATATACATTATTAAACGTTTCATCTGCTTCGTTTAGACGCTAAGTTTATATATTGCGTTGTTCGTTTTCACGCGAAATATTTTTACTTCCAATCAGCGATTTTATCTAACACACAAACACACACACTGCCACTCTGTTTCTACCATATATATATATACAACCGCTTTGTCTCGCATGCTGCGCCAATTAAGGCAGTCTAGTCATTTACGAATTTTTCCGACCCATATCAGCCGACGCACTTACGCTCACACAACGAATGTTATATGCGAGGTTTCGTATTTTCTTCGCTCGAACGAATTGTAGTAGTTTAAAAATAACGTATCGCGCAATTATTTCACAAAATATAGACATAATTGTTTTATACTATAGATATATTAAATACGTCTTACGAACAGAAATATCTGCAACCTTTCGAATTTGCTGGAAAATTGACGAATCATCGAAAAAAAAAAACTTATCGAATAATTGTATATTAATTGCTTTACACATGCGGTTTTACGCAATGTGTTTACGTGTGTGCGATTGATGATAAAACGAATATCCGAGAAACTAGTTGATGAATGACGCGTCATAATATTCAACGGGAATTCAACAGGAGATCGTACAAAAAAAAAAAAAAAAAAAAAAAAATCCGGCAATATACGTGAGGTTGCGCGCGTATCTATATTTCATAGCTTACTCGTTTAGAATACGGCCTTATAAGCAGCGGCGTAGTAGATATCGCGATTCGTCCGTAATATTATAAGGATTTATATTAGCGATAAAAAAAACACGAGATGCGAACACGCTCGTGCCCTCAACGACATACAGAACTTCACAGTATTGACAAACGTGTAATTTATTTTCTTCATCATACATCACGTTATTATTCGCAGTAGTTTATTCGTCAGTCAGGTATTATGAGCATTATTACAATACTAATTGTAATAATTAGTAAATATTGTAATAATTAGTAACAATGTCTCTTTACTAAAAGAACAACTATAAGATATAACTATGAGATATTTTAGTTGGTAAAAACATTTATATTCGTATGTACCTGTATATTATTATTATTATATAATTCTACGTGCATTTATATAAATATACATATACAGAAACGTCCATATACTTGCGTGTTGTCTTCGTTAAAACCTCAAACTCAGTAAACTAAGTCATCGTGTGTAGCGTCCTTTCGATCTTTGCACCTTAGTGGCCCGCATAAGATATGCAATCACCGCGCAACCCGCGCACATGAGTCCGAAAAATATCCCCACTAGAAGACCCACAAAGAATTGAAGATCTTCCGTGAGAGTTCTCGCTTGGATCTTCGGCTGATGAAACTTCTCAATATCGTCTTTTGTTCGCGCGACGTAGCGCAGCCAGTAGACGAGTCTGTCGGACGCCGGAGTCAGTCTGTCGCGTATCGCCAGCGAGATTTTGCGCGCGCTCTCGCTGTACGCGACAATCTCGTGCATCGTTTGCACATCACTCGCGATCTCTTCGGCCGTGGCGTAGTCAGTCGAGGAACGCGCGAAACCCAACTCGACCGCTCGCGCGGCATTGCGAGACTCGTGCTCGTTCCGCGGAAAACATATCACGGGTGTTCTGTGAAAAGCGTTCTCTAGGAGTTCCGTATCGCCGCAGTGACTCAACACCACTCGTGTCCGGCTGTAACCTGCAACAAAAGAGTGCAATATTTTCTTTCGAGCAGTTATTCAGTCGAATGGCGCTTCTCGAAAAGTTTAAAAACTTTTATTTTATACCTATGAGATCTTGTCGATCGATGTTTCTGCGAATGTAAAGATTCGCGGGAATATGTGCGTTATCCTTGTTAACTTTCCAAACTACGGCTAGGCCTTGCCTGTCTTGAGGTAATTTCTTTGCTAATTCCTGTATCAGCGTCTCGTAACTCTCATCTAAGAGAGCAATAACAGTTCCCATTCTGTGTTCTATCAACGGTTTCTGCAAGTCTGCAGGTAACGGTTGTGGACCTCTACAGTGATGACAGCCAACCTAAAAACGATTTTAAATCGATTAACGTATATCAAAGAATTACCTGAATAGCTAAAACATTTTAATTAAAACGACTTTAAAAAAATAAATTACAACGTAACATGTGTTTACAAACCTGTACAAACAACTCCGTCAGAGACGCAAAATTGGAACGTAACACCGTGTCAGCTCCCCAAAGTACTAGACGGACATCGGAATAAAGACGGTCAAACTCGATATTTGTATCGCATGTTAAATACTTGCACACCAATCGTACAGCCAAAGATACATAATTGTTCTTAGCATTGGAATATACAGATCTTGCCGCAAACGTCGTCGCCAATCTCGAAAAAAAACTGCCGTTATTCACCGACAGAGCGACTCCGGTACTTTCAAACGCATACAATTCTTCATCTGGATTTTGTATCCAAATCACTGGGATGGAATCGATATGTCTCACAAATGGCAGCAAACAACCGTCGTGTCTAAAACAACGAGAAAATATGCGCAAAGTCTAATGTCTTGTTAAGTTAATAAAGTTTCATAGTTTTTTTCATGAAATCTTTTAATGAGAACTTGAGGTTAATATACCTTAATGCTGGAAATATGGTGATAGTGGGCTGAATCTCCTGTATTTTCTTTAATATCTTCTCATCCTTCAAAAGACTGTCACATGCTTGTAGTGCACGCTTCTCAGCATGAATTGAACTGCCAGTATTGACATTCAATTGCAGCACTTCAACATCAATCAAATTATTATAAATGTCCTGAGCAGCATAATTCAGTATTATTAACGAAGTGTCAATTCCTTCATCTGACAGAGTATTGGCAAGTAATGATAAATCGTATATATTTTCAAAAGCAACTATCAGAGCTGAAAGAGGAGGTGCCACAAGACTGGAGCTGCTTACAAATTGGAATAACCAAGAACACACATACAAACTAATTAGTGGCAACATTTTAAATTGTATTTTAAATGATCCTGTTTTGTTTCCTAATAATCAATTTATAAAAGTTAAACACACAAGTTGCTTCATAAAATACAAATATAATTGAATAAGCTCCAAATCAGTCTTTTAAAAGTTATGATTACACATGTAAAAGCCAGATAGCACTATAAAACTTGCATAAAGGTAACCAACTATTCATTTAAAAGTTTCTTGGAAAGCTTCTTAAATTTATTTGAAGCTAATATATTTGACCAAATAGAATCTGAAACAATAAAACAGATATTATATCACAAGATCTTACAAATATTTTCATTTTCTCATAAAAAACCACAAAACAATAAATAATCTTACCTTTTTTATATTGCTCCAAAAGCTTTAATATTCAAACTAGAGTTGCTTATACATTTATAGGCAATCTATGACTTTTATATGAATCCTTTTGTATAAAATTGACGGAATAGTGTTTTTTTCTTCGAAATTTCTGATTGTGTTCTCTTGAAATTCTTTTAATTTAAACTTTATTAATTTTCACACAAATGTCTTCTAAGCTCAAGTGTTGGCTCCAATCGGCATAAAATTCCAGAAACTCAGCAGCGACCGAAGTTTCTCGTGGCCGTTGCCAATGGACATGTTATAACGTCGTACGATTACAACGTGCGGCGTATGAATAAGTCGTTTTCGAACGTAGAACGCTCGCGAGACGTTGCGTACACGCGTGGGACGTGTAAAATTCAGGACCTCAATTCTTGAACAATTTGCGCATACGGAAATCTATAATACATGTGACATTAACAGTAGAGTTTCGTATACGAAAATTTTTCAAGAATTAAGGCCCAGTTCGTAAACCTCGCTTCTTTTAACATTTTTTCATAGATCAGCTGAACGAAGTGGTGGACCAAATATTGTTTCGGCTTAAATGTCTGTGCACACAAATCGCGACTAATGGCCGCGTTCAGCAGACCAATTACTGAGTTGTCGTCTTGTCAACACTCGACGTTGATTGCTTGGTTCTAAGGGCCATTCTACAATAAGTTGAAAATGTCTCGTCGCCAGTTGCGACTACTAGGGGAAAAATATTACTTTACGTGCTGCGGTTG
>QVNZ01008084.1:0-26198 GCA_014825645.1 Pseudomyrmex dendroicus | reverse complement strand
ACTAGTTCTTCTTCTTGTAAATCACTAATAAAAATCTTTTTTGGTTTAGCATAATCCATACTTGTACAAATCGTATTTTCACAAATGTCCTTTTCTGAAATTTTCTTACAATACCGAACTAACGCACGATCTTCAGTTCACTTCAAATAATGCAGTTTGTCGCATTGACAAAGTTTTTGTTAAAGTTATAGCACGACGCATCTTACGCATGGCGATTACTTCCTCACGCATACTCACCGTGTGACAACTTATCCCGTCTCATTTGAGTTAACTTACCTTAAACGTTCATTTTAAATAAAAGATATTATATGTATAAACTGTGCTGCAATGACAATTAAATAAATATAGGAAAACTTATTTAAAACCACCACATTTCTTATATCTAGGATAAAATTTCAATTAGAAATTTTAAAATCAGTGAAATTAAACAATCAAGATCAGAAAAATCTACTTGCTATGTCCAGTTTTACAAAAGTGCTCGTAAATATCATATATCATGTTTTTAAGACAAGCTATTTCATACACGTTACTAACACAATAGTAGCAACTTACAATATAAAGAAGAATATTTTCCAAGATTAAGTAAGCAATATAATAGCAGTTTGACAACTAACCCCCTGTCACAACTAGCCCCGGTCTCCTCTACGATGCACACATGGATTACTGCTTTCAAACGTGATCGAACGAGCTGAGAAGACGCACATCGTAATAAATGAGATGACAACTCTAGCAATGATTCAAAAATTCCACGAAATTAATCGCCGATTGAAGTTGTGTAATGTAGCAGAGATAGTGAACATACAACAGGCACAATATTTAACACGATATTTAAATATGAAAAAGCCGTATGCGCTAGATGCGATCGTTACTTACATTGGACAAAAACGCCAAATAAATATTATAACCGAGTAGCCGCAATATTTCAAAAAAGACTTTCTGCATCGATAACGGTTAATGGATTCATTACCACACCAAGGACCACTCGAAACAATGGACAGAAAATGGCATCAAAGAAGGCAAAGATAATCGGCAAGGTGATTGCGACTGTGTTTTGCTCGTGAAATAATGTTTGCCGACTACCTTATAAGGAAAAACTATTACCGGCGAATATTATGCGAGCTTGGTACAACGTCCAAATCAAAGCAAAACGATCATTCGACCAAGAAAAAAGCTTTTTCATCAAGACAATGCATCAACTCACACTTCAACTGTCAATAGCCAAAATTTACAATTTGGGTTTTGAATTGCTGCTAATTCATTCGTCTTATTCGCGAGATATATAATCTCATACAATTTCCATTTATTTCCGAATTTGAAAAAATTGACTCGACGAAGAGAAATTTTCGAGCAACAATAAAGCTATAAATCAATGCTATAAATAACTATTTAGAAGGGCTCAAGAATTCTTTCAAAAAGTGTTTTCTCTCGAGAAGCGCTGGCTCAAAAATGTATCGAGAAATTAGAAAACGACTATATTAAAAACTAAATACATTTCAATCCGATAAATTATTTACTTTTTTGTTTCGGATATTTATCAAAATCGGATACTTATCCTTGTGTTTATCTGCAACGTTTCTTTTTATACGCGCGATGCAGTAGCTGACGAAGATATAAATTGCACAAAGACAACACGATAGAGCGCCAGTTAGGAGTTTACGAGCAAGCCATAATGACGCCTCTCGAATGCTCTCTCGCCTACTAATCCAAATTTCGAAATGCGACATTCTCGAATGAGTTCCACCTGCGTTGATGTAGTATGCACGCTGTGGATTAGTCACGCGGCCTCCGGGAGTGTGTTGAAATAGAACGCTTAGTCAGACGTCACCAGGAACGACGAGCCGGTGAGTGCACCGAGGAAGTCACCGGCCGTCTTACTTTGTTACGCTTTATACGCTTATTCGATATTTCGCAGATATCTATAACTGGATTCGTGAAACTAAAACTGTATCAAAGATAAATTTGGAAAAAGTTTCCATTTTCCAGCTAGAACGCTAATTCATCGAATAAACGCTATTTATTATATGTGACAAACTGATGTGTTTTGCATCATTATGCTTTCATGATGCATTCTTGTTTATACATTTCTCAAAGTTGGAGTTTGTGAAAACGTCATAAGATACTTGTGCAAAATTGACCCGCAATTTTTAAAGCAAACAATGATTTTCAATTTGACACAAATCTAATTGTAAGCTGAACTCACTCAAAATACACTTTCAAATATTTTTACTAAAGAAATTTTATTTACTAAAAAAACTTTTACAGAAATAAAAAACTGGTTTTTTTTCAGACAAGGAGTAATTTACAACGTTGAGAATTTATGTATGATCCGGTATGAACGATATGTATATCGCGTGCCACTAGTGGCTGGTTTGTAGAAACTACTTTAAGATCACGAAGATCTTAAAGAAAAACACATCTAGATCGCTCAAAATATTTATTTGCATCCGTAAAGGTAATCAGATCGCTTAGCATCTATCTTGTGCACAGTAAAGATCAGGTTGAACCATATACAGTCGAACTAGTATCGTTCAGATGTTCACGTTAATTTGCGCAATTAATTTCACAAAAATTATGTAAACTTGATTAATTATGTAAACTGTATGATTTTCAAATAAAGTCGACGTCACGGGCTGCCACAAAAATAAATAGTTGATTCAATTGCATATGCGATTAATTTAATGTCTAGATTCTTCAAGCAACTACTGCTGTGTAATACAATAATATTGAGGTTGCAATCAACAGGATATATTTCAATTAAACTGATGCTGTTAATTCAACATCATTTTTTTCCTTGTAGTTATAACTCCCAACACAGTTACAGTTTTCTTTTCTAACAGTTATCTTCTCTTTTCTCTGTCATCGCCTTTTTTCTTCTGTCGCTCACATTGCACGCATTCTTTCACTTAAACGTGACTCACGCATGCGTATGTCGCGACAGCACAGAATTATCAAAGAGTGGAGATTGTGAAAACTGTACAGAATTTTTCGTTTCGGGTATTGTAATTGTTAGGAGGTTTGCTGTACTTTCTATTGGACAGATAGTTAAAAAAAAGTTTCCGAATATCGTATATTTGTCAAAATTCAGGGTGTCTATTAGTAGAAACATCATCTAAATTAAAAGCATGACTTTCGATGAAACAATATTAAAATAGCAAAAACTCGTATCGTAAGAAACGATTTGTATTTGAGATGTGTAAAAAAGTAAAGCAACGATATTAATTTTATAAAGGACATAAAACTAAAATTTAAATTTTTCTTACTTACCAATTATCAGTAAAATGGAAAACTTGTAAAAGATATGTTCTGTCTCTCCTTTTATATTCGTTCTCTCTGTCTACTTGCTTCATATCGCTTCTATTTACATTCTTGTCTGTGACATTGTGTGAATAACACGTATTATCTCCGCTTCTCATCATGTAGTGTAAAGATTTTGACGACCAAATAGAAAATGTATTTATTTTTACTCATTTTTACATCATTTTAACAAGTAATTAGTGAGTATTATTTATTATTTTGAATTATTACTTAATTTTTTAACTTATTTTTATATTTGACAACATTAAATTTCGACAACTTTTTTTACTATTTTTATTTGATATTAATAAGTTAATTATTTTATATTCAACAATATATAAAAAAAAACTATCTTTGTAAAAAACTAACTAGTTATCACCGCTTTTTACTGTTTAAAGTAAATTTAAATCGCAGTAACATTTAACCGTTCTTCAGATCACTTGTCAACAAACAGCTCGAAATATTTTCTCAATAATTGTCAACATTCACAGAATCATTTTCAGAATCATTTGTTTTAATTTGAATTCCGTTTTTAATTACAAGATCTATTACAAATATGTTTTATATTACTCTCGTTAACTTTTATGCTTTTTCCATGCTTTTACAATTTCTGTATTTTCTAATTTCTCAGGTAAAAGATAATCGAAAATAATTAAACAATCAAAATGTGTTACAATTAAAGGTTTATCATTTATTTTTTCACAAACACACTGGTAACTCCTCTGTGCTCCGATTGTCTATTTATTACTTATTACTTATTGTATTTTGTTTTAAAAAGCATTCTTGCAATTACAAAAAATTAACAAATTTAATAACATATTTCAGCTCATATAGTGTCAAACTAGCGAAGATCACTTCAGTCATGTAATATGGTTGCGCAAAATATATTTTTTATCTATTTTAAACGTGTAAATTAATACACATAATAATTTAAATTGAAGTCAACTTGAAAATCTATCTAGAATGATTAGTTTGCATTACACATAAATAAAAAAATTAATTTAATTTACTTTAGAGAAAAAATTTACTCACAAAAAAGAAAAAGTAGCAATAAGAATACACAGATTTGACTGTATACTTTTATTTTTTAAGACAATGATGTGTTTTTATTTTTATACTAGAAAGAATTTGTTTACTATTGTTTATCAAATACATATAGCTTTTATTAGTCAGTATACTCGAATAGTATTACTGCGTCTCGATTCGAAGCAGAATCGCTGACAAGTCCTTGAACAACGCGTGTGTGTGTGGGTGGGTAGATTATTGACGAAAGAGATTCCTCGCGTGAACCTTCTTGCCACGTGCAAACACGTGCGCGTGAACGAACGTACACACATACGTGCGCGCTTGCGTACTGATTCGCTCGCGACAGAATTTAACGTAAAAGCGTACACTTTTACGAGCCGCTGTCGCGCGGTTCGGTCGCGTTGATATTCCACTTTGAATTAGATACGAGAGAGTGTGTGTGCTGTAAATTCGCACGTCTTACAAGTCAGGCTATTGTTACACAGCGACGATTGGTGCGCGTCCCGTTCGCACGACATCGTTCGCTTTCTATTTCGTCTCTTTTCATTTCTATTTACGTATGATTTATGCAACATCACTGCGCTGTTGTACAACATCACATAATTTGCATACTAAAAAAGTGTGTTTACATGTGTGCAAGAACATTAAATGTCGAAAATATAGCGCAATCATTAGCTTTCGCGTGAAATTAAACGTGGAACACACACGCGAGTATAAGCAACCAAAAATATTAATTAAATCGATTGTAAATCAAGTTCGCTTAGTTGCCATTTATATTTATCGGATGATAGCCGGATAGTTCGGATGATAGTCAATTAATTCAATCCGGTTTTATGGCCGATAGTCGATATTAATTGTAAATTATTGTTCTGCTGCTAATGAATTTGAAAAGAAACGAGAATTTGGTTTTAAATCAAGTAAAAATTATAAAATTACCATTAAAATCGACGTTGATTTTAATGACCTTGACAAAGAAAATATATGACATCGCCGGGATTTAAAGCGCGTACGAATTTATGTTCGTGAACTCCAATGAACTCCTGAACTCATGTCGTGTGTCGACTCTTTCTCGGAGCGACAATGATGAAAGAATGGCATCCTCGACCGCTCGCGCGATGTTGCGTATCTTACACACAGCGAACAACCGCTATCGGGGTTACGGGACTTTATTCCTTCGCCGCAAAGTTCACGCACACGCACATACAGAGAGAGAGAAAGAGAATAAGTAGCAAGCATTGTTGAGCGATCTAAAATGTAATCTAAAATATACATAATGAATATTTTATAATAAGCTCTAAGGAAATCTACTTTTGCATATTTCATTAAACTGTTGCATATTAAAAGCAAAGTATAATAAGAAAAAATATAGGTATCTCTTTAACCTAGCTTCGTGCTATTGATCTAGTCAGTTGTTCTCAATATATCTTTAAATTCTTGAAAATGTAAAATATGTTTTTGCGCACGCGTATTTGCCTATACACATGCACAGAAGAAAATAGCAGAGCGTGGTTTCGATCCACGGACCTCTGGGTTATGGGCCCAGCACGCTTCCACTGCGCCACTCTGCTATGCAACTGCATTCTCGTAAGGGATGCATAAGAGCGAGGGTGGTTTTGGTTTGAATCGATTACCTTTAAAATTAGGAAAATACATATAATAATACGAACGTTTGAGTAATAAATAAAAACAAGAAAGTAGAGAGGTCAATTAAACGAGCAAAGATCAGATAGTAATAGTATAAAAATGATGTATATCAAAAAGCAAAAATATTATATTAGTGAAACGTTTCTACTCTTATTAGAGTTTTTTTTTCAGTCACAAAAATAATTTACAAAAAAGTCGTGATAGTTAATAAAGAAATAAAATAGCTGTTACTATAACGCAAAACTAACTATAAAAATTTGAAAATATTTTTGTCGTCGAGAAATTATAAACGTTTTATGAAAAATGAACGTTCTTCTCAGTGACAACAATACTTATCAAATTGTCACTCATAATCTAATTAGAAAAATTAAATCAAACCTCAATCATTAAAAGATGGCTTAATTTGGGATACATTGAAAAGCGGCAATTTATCTTGTTAAGGTCTAGTGACAAATTATTACCATAAAGGCTTATGGCCTGCTTAAAATTCATAAAGACAATATTCCACTCAGAATTATTGTCTCTTCTATTGACAGCCTTTTATATTTTCTTGTCATTTTCCTACAAAAGAGTATTATTAAAAGTCTTTCTTTACCCAGGAACAATTTTCAACAGTTTTGATCTCAAAACTCTTTTGATTCTCAAAACTTTCGAATGTCAAACTCAATAACTCGGACTCAATAACTTTTTTTTTTCTCTCCTCTCGATATTGTTTCCTTGTTCACAAATGTTCCCACTTGATTTGGCCATTAATTGTATCAAAAACAGATAGCATCATATTCATAAAAACACCAACATTGAAAATAAAGCATTAAACAAAATGCGTCTGTCTCTTTACTATAGATATGTTAACGACATTTCTTTTTGCTGCTCCTGAAGATGATATTAATAGAATTATTAACATTTTACATTCTTTTCATGACCGCTTGAAATTTACTCTGGAAGTTGAGAGAAATCGTTCCATCAGCTCCCTTGACTTATTAATTAACGTTGTCAACCTTTCTCCTAAGATCGACTGGTTCCACAAAAAAACTTTTTCTGAAAGATTCTTATCCTTTTTCTCCAACTATCCATTGTACCACAAAAAGGAAACAATTTACGGTTTTGTGAACAGAGCCTTTCTTTTGTCCCATCCTGACTTCCACAAAAGAAAACATCCATTCCAGAAAAATTCTTTGTATTGACTACTACTAAAATGGTTGACTATACTTTCTACTTAATAATGGTTATCCGCTTGATCTTATTTTTAACACTATTAATTCAAAATTAAATAAGTTGATTTCATCCAAGAGCATCATTCTCAATCAGAGAATAAAGTCTCAATTAGAAGAGAGAAATTAGAAGAGAGCAATTAGAAGAGAGAAAAATTGTAGTTTTTTCTTTTATTAATCATTTGTCAAATTTTGTATTCTATGCATTCAAAATTCTAACATCCTAATTGGTTATAAATGTCTTAATAGGCTTAATAAATTAATTAAAGTCCACAAAGATCATACCGTTCAGGATTCGAGCATAGACGTTGTCTATAAAATTAGTTATAAAGACTGCTGTGCGATTTACGTTGGACAAAAAAGCAGCTGAAAACGAGAATCAAAGAACACGTGTAATATTACAAAAAACATCACAATTGTCAGTCATTTCAAAACATAGATTGAAATTTAAACATTTATTCATTTGGGACAATATTAAAATTTTAGATCATGAACACAAGTTTTACATAAGATTGATTTCTGAGATTCTTCATATTAAAACAATCACACGAATTAAATCTTGTAAACAATTTTATTTTCCTTACTTTTCATCTTTGAAGTGGGAGTTAGTACATATATACACTGCCTTTGTTTATCTCCACATATTAGTCTCAGTAACTTTCTAATTATAAGTGGTTACTTCAGGTTTGCTATTTCTGTGTTTTTCAGTTTTATATTTCTGTATATTTCTGTTTTTTGTAGACGCGCCATCTTACATATTTTTAACTTTTGACCACCTTTTGACCACCTTCACATCTCTGAAGTGTGAACTACTCGCGATCATAATTTTTCGACGACAAAAATACCTTCAAATTTCTATATTTAGTTTTGCGTCATAGTAACAGCTATTGTATTTCTTTATATTATCTATCACGACTTTTTTTGTAAATTATTTTTGTGAAGAAGACTCTAGTAAAAGTAAAAACGTTTTATTACTGTAGTATTTTTGCTTTTTGATATACATCATTTTTATACCATTACTATCTGATCTTTTTAATTGACCTCTCTATTTTCTTGTTTATATCGATTACTGTTATATATTATAGCAAAATTCAAATTTTCTTAAATTGCAATATTCAGTATACGATATAACAACAATAATAGTACGTTTGCTAAACTGTTACACATTTAAAACTAAACAACAAAATTTTAGAGATATGAAGATTTTTTATCTTCTTACTTCTTTTTATTGATCGTTAAGGGAAGCACTAGCAAGTAGCAGAGTGGCGCAGTGGAAGCGTGCTGGGCCCATAACCCAGAGGTCCGTGGATCGAAACCACGCTCTGCTAATTTTTTTTTTTTTTAATTTACTTGCTAAACACGGAAATTAAATAGCAAGAAAGATTATTTATATATTTATTTTTTTATTGTGTTTTTTGTATATTTTTATTGATTTTCTCATACATTTTATTCTCAATTTTCGAGAAGTTTTTCATTGGTTTTTTCTTTAACAAAAAGTAAATAAAACTTACAGATTGCATATAATATATAATATATTGCATATAAAATATAAATAATATATAGTTTTATGTTGATTTTTATATTTTAATAAAATTAGATAATTATAACTAACAAATAAATTCATGTGTTTTGAAGACGCGTAGAAATGAAAAGATGTAATCCAATATCACACACACACACAGTCGGACAGAATATCTCCTTGGATTTGTAGAAGAATCTGTGACGTAGATTATTTCATATCAGTATCTTAAAAAAAACGTATGACTTCCGAAGTCCGTTGCGCATCTCAAAACGATTAACTACTAGGTCGATCGCTTGCTGAAAGCTCAACTACATTCGCACGTGCTTTGTAAGTAGTAATAAAAATTTACGATACACTCGGAACGGTCGACGACATTGTATTGTCAAGGAGAAGCCACACTCACGAGCTTATTAACATTCCACGGGACCGACATATCGGCAATTTCGTCGTCGCATCATCATCTTTCCGGCACGTTTACCGTGACTGTTATTTTCTTGCTTGAACTTTATCAAGCAGCGTCTTCCTATAAATTTTTGTTAAAAGTAATTCTTAAAAAAAGCAATCCAAAAAAAAGAATAATTAATTATAAAAAAGTATTCTTTTACGTGAGATAAATACTGATTATATATTATATATTATTCTGCAAAATAAATTGTAAAGAGAAAGAAACATATATACTAACTAAATTTTTTATGAAGATTGATAATTTAATGTTTCGGCCTATATTCATATATTATATTTGGACCTATATTCATATTTTATATTTAGCATTAAGCGTAATCATTTCCTTCTTAGTCAGCATGTCTTAGTCAACATTATATAGATAGATCTTTAGATGAGATAAATAATGCTTATATTCTCAGATGACCATGTTCAAACATATATTGCTTATCATTGCGTGCAAAATCCACTTCTCTATTGGTAAGATAACAACGGAAGGTGACGCTAAGAGCTGAAAATCGAATAGATATATAGGACTGCCGCTGGGATTATCTTATATACGAGGCGACGCGCAGACTAAAACTAATTTCCCGTCGTAATATCGTGACTTGTCGCTAACTTGTGGCGATCGTTACATAAACTTCTCGAACTTACATAAGAAAGTAAGGTTGCATTTTTTTTTTTTTTGTCAATCTTGGCGTAGAACTTATGATCGATAAAGCCAAACTTGCGGCATTTCGATTCGACCGAGCAGGTAGATACCATAATCATTTGTATGGATGATTATGTAAAAGTGAACATGTAAAACCGTTTTATGTGTTTCGTGATATTTACTTACGAGTTGAAACTAGGCGCAAGCAGACTCAAGGTTCAATTGCGTGATACGATTATCGAACAATCTACGATCGTTAATTACCATTAATTATCACTTTACTGGTTATTGCACTCTCTCTTAAAAGATCGGGAACAAGTGCGTAACGTAATGAGTTTAATGTTAAAATTAATTAATGTTAAATAATTAATATTTAACGTGTATACACTTTTTATTTCCACACTAACACCTTATCTTTTTACTTACGAATTTACCTTGCTATACTTTTTTCACTGTACGGATGTAAGATTTTAAGGTAAGATTTTCAAGCAGAGAACTACTCGAAACATAAAAAACAATTTTTGGGTTTTACAAGGAGAAATTTAGAAATATGTTATAGGTAGATTTTGAAAAGTGCGATACTATTATGTATCTTTTAATATTGCAAGACAAATATGTAAGATTAAGGTGTCAATAAATAAGAACTGGAATTACAAAAGAATTTAAATCTTCTCAGAAAAATACACGTATAGTGTATTTTTGTGATGTGAAACGCTATTCGATTTCTAACAATTCTGATAAATCCATTACAGTTCTAAAATAGTTCTCTGTTTTAACAAATTTTAACTCTTAATAATCGAGCAATAGGTATATTACATCATTATACGTAAATATCTCTTTTTCGACCGATTGTAACTATTTAAAAAAAATCTCGATATTAAGTTTCCGTCTACACCTATTTTTTCGTACTTTTGTTGTCACATTAGGTCAATTTGATCTAAACCAACTTTTAATCAACTGCTATTTAAAAACTACTTGTTAAACTAAACTCTGAAATAAAAGTTCTGAGATATACTGTTTAAATTTACAATTTAACACTGTAAAATATATTTTTATTGTAAAAAATTTTACAATATATTTTTATCAAAAGTTAACATTTATGATATCATTATGGTTAAAAAATTCTTGAAAAAAATCATGACTTTTTAATTTTTAATATTTTTAGCTAAAAATTTATGACAATACTCTTAAAATGCTACTTTAATATAAAAAAAAAGAAGTTCTATATTAGAGCTTTGAAAAAAAGTATTTAGTTTGCAAACCGGAGAAAAGCAGTTTTTAAGTTGAAAAAATCATATGTATAAAAAAAAGAAAAAAGAAAAATGCATTTGTATATAAAAAAAGTATATTTATTTTTTAAAAAGTACAAAATTTTATTTTATTTAAAAAAAAGTAAAAAGAAAAAATGCATTTGTATAGAAAAAGTATATTTATTTTTAAAAATGTACAAAATTTTATTTTATTTAATAAAAAAGTATGTATGTGTTATAATCATAAAGTCACTATCGAGAATGGCGTTTTGAAGGTGTTGTGCACGTAAATTATATGCTATTGTTTAATATTAATAAATATGTCTTTATTGAACAGAAAATAAAAAACATTTCGTATACAAATAATTTTTTTTTAATAAATAATTAAAAGCACGCTCGAAATATAAATTATAATAAGTAAGGTAATAAGGTCAAACGAGCCAAGTCCATGTTAATATAATGTAATTACATAAGAAAACGCAATGTTAATAAATATACAATAAATCTACAAACGTTTCGACTCTAACTTGAGTCATTTTCAATGTAAAAAATATTCAGAACATGATATGTAAGTCGCATAAAATAACAAAATTCTCACAAAATTAAAAACGGAAGTTAACGTTGAAAATAATAGAGAATTTACACTCATCTTCAACTTACTTGTTCAACCAATCTACGATGAACTATATATCTTGTGAGACTACTCATCTCTATTATTTTCAACGTTAACTTTTTAATTTTGCGAGAATTTTGTTATTTTATGCGGCTTACATAGCATGTTCTGAATATTTTTTACATTGAAAATGATTCAAGTTAGAGTCGAAACGTTTGTATATTTATTGTATATTTATTAACATTGCGTTTCTTAAGTAATTACATTATACTGGATTTGGCTCGTTTGATCTTATTACCTTACTTATTATAATTTTTTTACTTTTCTGAATATTTTTTTACGCAAAAATAACTGTATTCATTTTGGAGCAAAACCCGCGCTTTTGTCACACTCGGATCAATTTGATCTTACAACAACTTTCGACGGCTGCTAAACACGCACGACGCTTTCTCTCACTTGTGAAGCGTCTCTACTTGTAAATAATATTTGAAATCAATATTAAATGACACCACTATAACATACTATAATACCAATAATGTTTCAAAAATAAATTTTCAATAATGTTTCAAAAATATTTTACTTCAAATTAAATTTTGGTTAACTTTTGGTTAAATTTTGGTCAGTTTTCCTCAGTGTGACAACGAAAGGTTAAAACTCTCGACCTAAATATTTGTTTTTTTACATGTCTGTTTCAATAGTATTACTTACACGTTACAAAATCTGAATCTCTTCTCTTGAAAATTATTCATGAGAAAAAAATGTCGAGTGTTTTTGTTGTAAACTTTAGAACTCTTGATCTGATCAAAATGAAAACAAAAAATATTTCTAATCGGAACTATGGAATTTCAATGTCGGGCTACTGACACACGCACCATGAACGGCGATAATAAATAATGTAACGCGTTTCCACTTGTGTGTCGTAATGATAAAGCCGGCGAAATAACATAACCGCACGTTCGTTAGCGAGAGTAAGTCTCGGACGGGCGCGCAAAGCTCGACGAATTAGCCGATAGAGCGGGCAGTGAGCGTAATGATCGCACATAAATTTAGCAAGGAGACGAGGCGAGAGACGAAATGCCGGGCAAATAATCCAAACGTGATGAATGCTGGTCGGCTTTACTTTGGAACGGATCCATGCGCGAGTTTCGCAGCCACCAAAGACTCGAGGCTTCACTCAGATCGTCTTCGGAGACTCTCTCGTACTCCCGACACGCAACGTCAGCTCGCGGATGAAATTCTCTAACGTTTTTCGACGTTTGACATATTCGCCCACACGCACCTGCTAACTCTTCCTCAAATCTCGAAACTCCGTGCACCTCGTTTCCGCTTCGTTGCGCGGCATCCGTCCTCCTATTTTTCACGATTCTACGGACCCGCTTGTTTGACAAATCATGCTTGCTCAAGATCGTCAGGTAGCATTTTAACTTCTCATTTCATTTTATTTGATAAACATCAAATCTCTATCTCTTTTTTTCTTTTTTGTTTTCTATCAGAGCTTATGATCTCTTAATAAAACACTGCTGTCTCTATCGCTTTGTCGTTTATAATTTCAACTTGATATTGATGTCACGCTAAATGCGCTACTTGTTCCGAAGTGCGACACTTCTCTTTGTCATTATCTTTACTATCGATGTATGACACATCCGTTATGTTGAACGATAGATAAGAAGATTTCATCGCATCGGAACGACTCGCAAACGCCGAGGCAGGTATATTTACCTTCCTCGCCGATACCGAGCGTTTCTCTAATAAAATTATTACTTAGGACTCCGCGTACAAAGGCGGCTTTGAACGCCATCAACCGATCGCGTCTCTGCGCAAATGTACCTTTAAATATTTATAGCACGTGAGACGTGCGTGCGTGCGCGCGCGCGCGCGCACGCGTGTACGTATCTGACCGCGACGGAAGGATTTATCGCGCTGCCGAAAACTGCGTCAACTATTCCTCGGGATAAACAGGCCCGTTGTTCCCGACGTTCTTTCACCGCAAAGATACATGCTGGAAAGAGCTGACACTGCGCAAACTTGCCGGAATTATTAGCTCGTCAAGAAATTAATGTTGCTCTGTGAAATTGCCACGCATCGCTTTCACTTACGCGCGCTATTCAAGATGGCGAACTGCACGAAATACCGGAGATGAATAATTTCTGCGATTTTCCGCGAGCTCATTGTGATGCTAAAAGTAGGCGTTGTATCTGATGGAATAGATCGGTCGTTTCTCGCCCGTTTCCACAACCTATCGGTTCAACCAAGTGTTCGCGAGATTTCTCTGAATCAGCGACGCTTGTCAAATGCTAAACTGACGTAGATAGATACGATCTCTAAGTGCTGCGTGAACGTAATGGTTAATTAGAGATTGTGGAGATCGCGCGTATGACTAAGTTACAAAGTTACATTTTAATCTCAACATGTGTTTCTTATTCGAATGAATATAATTTTACTTTGCAGCATAAAAATACATAGAAATTGTTTGGTTACATGTCTTAAAAATATCAGATATATTTTATTAGCCTCAATAGTATATAAACACTAAAAAAAAACTTTTAAACTGAAATTATTCGATCATAAACATTTATCAAAATATTCTGTAATTTCATAATATTTCATAATTTCATTATCAATCACATTTTTTTCGATCACTCTATGTACTACTTTTTATACAATTAAAATTATCACGTTGTGTATATATGATATCTCATTTCTCTTAACATCAGATAAAATTAACAGCCTTGAAAGAAGCTTTTTTCTACCGAGTTTAGAAAAAGACGAGAGAACTAGTTAAGCGCTCCAGTTAATTTTAACGAATGTTTATGGAAACGGCCCTATACGATAGTTGGCACTGGAAGCTTAGCCCTGCGGAGTTGGCGCAGTAAATTGTCGAGCTTGTGGGAATCACGCTGACTTACTCACTCCGCGGACCGCATTTTCCGCGACATCGAGTGGCGATGCCGGACCGAAACGACCGTAAAATCTCCACCACTCCGGCACAATTAAGGCGCGCAAACTCTCTCAACACCCCGAAGATATTAAGTCTGTATATATGTGTGTACGTACGGCAGCGATCATATCCGGCAAGGTACAAACTGCACGCGCTCATATCTCGCCTTCATATTTCTTTCTCTCAACAAGCACGCTCGCGGCGTTATTCGGAGTCGCTATTCGGAGAGACGCCCAATATGTCGTACCGACACGAGAATTGGTCGCCATTCGGCCGGTTATTTGGGGACAGAGAGAGGCACTATCACGAATATAAACATCTAACGACCGCGATCCTTATGGTGGTACGGAGTTAGAAGGCAACTCCGCACGGTTGCCAAGAATCTCACGTCCCTACAGTATCTGCCTTGCCGCCAGTGCCAAGAGAACGTATTCCGTTTCCTTGTCTCGCTCACTTTGCCCATCTCTCTTCCTCTCTTTCTCTCTTGCTTCGTCTTTGTGTGTGTGTGTGTGTGTGTGTGTGCGCGCGCGCGCGCGTCCGTCTCCCTCTCTCTCTTTTCTCATCTTCTTGCGAGTGAAGGTTTTCGCTCGCCATCTCTCGCGCTTCTCTTTCTCCCTCTGGAGGAGGAGGTTCCATTTTGACCTGGACTAGGACATGCTGGTAATCTTTTTTTTTTCAGACACCCAGGTTGCTCTGCTTGATCGGTGATCCCCAGACCAGAAAACATGGAACGAGAGATTAGTACAGCACGCAGCTGATCGCACTCTCTCTGTTCATCCTTCTCTCGGCCGTACCGCTTTCGAGCGGAAAATGCTCGCGGTAAGCTAGAGAGTGAGATACGGCGACCAGCGACAACGCCGTCGACGGCGTGTCCATTTTCAATGATGGAATGCCGTGATGCATCAACACGATATTTGAAATTGTAGCAATTCGTATCGTCCAATGGCGCTCATCCGGTTATTTTCGTCGGCGTGTGACTGATGAATCGATGTCGCCGGGACATTGCCTCTCGAGAGAAACGTTTCTCTCATTTCGTTTGCCATAATGAATTCTTCGCATTTATATCCTAAAGATATTACGTACGCAAATTTTTTAAATGTTTTCATAACTTTTTAAAAAGTCACCGAGCTTTTACTAACAATTTATTAACTGATAATTGTTTTTTTTTATGTACGATAAATGCGCGACGCAAGATAATCAACAACGGCTATTGAATTTTGTAAAAAATCCAAATATCAATATGTATATAATACGAAGGTTATTATATTAGAAAAAAAAACTTTGCGATGAGAATACTTATAGAAGATTTTCTTCAAAATTCTTTTTTGAAGCCACCAAATAATTTCAAATTAAAATTTTTTTCAATTAAATTTTTAACCTATATGTATAATCTTGGATGATAAACCTGAAGGCGACGTTATCGTTACGTTCGATCAGTTTGCATTGTTCGCGGTAAATACAAAAATGTGCAGTCGCGCGGTTTTGCCTCGAGGTTCACGGTATCTCTTGAGTAAATATTCTAGTCTCTCTCTCTCTAAATGCCTATTTTACATAATTAAAGCTATTTGGATATCCGCAATTTTCCATTTACAACAGTCGCGCGACTCCGCTGTACATTGCGGGCGGCGATTGGAGTCATTTTGGCCGACCGGCTTGGTTTTATGACCGTTAAATTTATTATTGGCTAGCACGAACATACCTAACAAAAAAACAGGCCTCGCGTTTACAAAAAGTCTACACAGGCAACAGAAATGAACAGTAATGATCTGTACTTTTTAACATAAGTATGCACTTTCAAAGTTTTACAAGTTTTTTTTATCAAAACTCGTAGTACACACACACTTTTACTTGAAAAAGTTATGTATTGCAGTTAAGATAATTTTTAATTGTGTAGAAGTTTTTAATAATAAACACAAAATGTGCAATATCTTCAGTCACCATTTTTTTAATGTTAATTTGCCTGGCATTGTATCTGAAAAAACAAAAAACTTACGTACTTTTCTTATAAATAGGTTATAAATTCTTGAAAATGGTTTGAATTGCGTTAATGTCATTTGTATACCACATATCGTAAACATTTCAGTTAACTTTATCAGAGTTCAGCCTGATACTTAGTATATACTTAGTATATATACATATATATATATATACAGGGTGTCCCATTTTAACTTAGACACTAAAATATCTCTAAAACAATGCATCTTCAAAAAAATGTTTCAAATAAAAGTTGAAAGATTTTAAGAGAACCATCAGAAGATCTATTAGATTTTGGGTCCGAAGCCTACTTTAGATCTAATAGATCCAGATTTTAAAACAGGAACTTTTGTTTTTCGTAATTTTTTGCTAAATCTCCTCAAACAGAAATAGCGCTCAAAATTCTTATTTCAATGACCGGATCAGTTGATCTTGCCTTTATTGGTCGGAATGTGTGTCAAAATAAGAACTTTGAATGCTATTTTGCGTCTGTTAGAGGAGATTAAAAAAAAAATAAGAACAGAACAAATAAGAATAAAATTTCCTTATTTTTTTCAATAGAATACGGATCTACAATAAAACATAAGCATTTCCATAAAAGAAAATCAATTTGGACTTTATTAGGCTCAAAGTGAGTTTTGGACCTAAAATCTAACTCATCTGATGGCTCTCTTCAAATCCTACAACTTTTAGTTGAAACACTATTTTTTCGAAAATACATTATTTTCGAGATATTTTGGTATCTAAAATAAGACACCCTGTATATTCAGTATACATATGTCTACAAAATGTTGGTATAAAAATGATACTAACGCGGTTCAAATCGGAAAATTGTCTTCAGGAATTCTTATAATACACGCAAAAGCATTAAATATCAGATTATAAATTTTAATGTCTTAAAGCAGTATAAGTTAGAATAAAAACTACATATCACTTATGCTGTTATATTAACATGTACCAGATGTGATTCGCAAGTTACACTTCAGGTCGTCCAATAGAGCTATTACGCTTTTTTTTGTTTTGCCTGTGTACGTACAATATATGATTCGTGGTTTTGATTAATAGTCAATAATTCACGCCGTAGATGCAGCAATTCGTGCTGATTATGCATTCCTTATAAGGGCATACGAGGTCACAATTGCGCGCCGTTGCGGCTAACGCAATCGCATCGTAATTGAACCATTACTAGTATGAGAGAAGAGAGGGCAATGTGAGACTCGAACAGTCTTTGGCGATCGATGTTTCATAATCCGAAAAATATATGTAAGATCGAATATATTAGGAGTTGTATTTTGACAGAAAGAATGCACGATGACGTTAATTATTGTGATGTGATTTTGCATGTATAGTATTTGTTAGTGTGTGCAGATTGAATAGATCTGATTGACGCGAGTATTTTTGTCTGCAACGTCTTTACATAAAACTTTTATAAAGGTTTTACGTATAGACCTGAAATTTAAATAAAAAATTTTAATAATTTCAATAAAAACCTGAAATTTTACATTTTCTACACGAGTAAATTAATCGAATGTGCCAATAGATTATTTCGATACGAAACGACTGGAATTAATAAATTTGATAAAGACTTGACGATGCATTCTGTGAAAAGAATTTTCTGTTGTGACTATAATTTTATCGTCTGTGTGTGTGTAGTCACCTGCTGCGAAAATTGCCGTTCTGATCGAAAGAAAACGTTGCGCTTCTTTTTTTTTTTTGCACGCGATTTAACAGAACGAAACTGCAATGTGTGGCACGTGGAGTAAAAGTATTTATAAGCAGAAGCTTCTCGGGAGAGAACGAAATCTAGAGCGAGCTTGTTCGTCCGGAACAAACGATTGAAACATCCGGTATTTATCATATTGCCTTATTCAGTTGTCGATTATTATCTTCGTCGTTTTACAAGAGCATCACGTGGCAAAGACTGGCGTAAAACGTTTAACGACGGAAAAGGAATGTTGAGTCGCTTTCGATATATATGTAAAGTGGTGAAACTTATTATCGTGTTCAACTAAGTATTAGGGTCAATAGAAGCCAATCTGCCGGATGTATGTATATATATACTTACATATATATATTATACTTAGTTTCTTCCCTTAAATGTGTAAATTAATTAACACGTGGAGATTCGAATTAAATTTAATTGTTCCAATGTAAAACTTAATGTAAAAAAACATGTAAAAAAGTGGATAAAAGACAAAAATATAAAATAAAAACGCCAAACAGATCTTTTGGAACTTTAGTATTAAGTAAAGTAACAAACTGTGTTCCTAAAAAAAATAGTATGTTTTTACAGACATGATAACCAAACATGGAAAAATCAAGAAAAAAGAAGTAAAATCAAAATTTTTCTTAAATATATTGAAATACATAAATTAAGAAATATTTATATAATTAAGTTAAAAAATATTTTCTTTGTAATTCCGACATGCGCATATATATATATATTCTATTTTGTTTTATTTTCTATATATATATATATATATATATATATATATATCGAAAATAAAACAAAGCGTAATAACCATTCTTATACTTACTGTCTATATAACAGAAGTAAAGTATTTGACACTGAAAGAAACCAGAGTTGAATGTAATCTAGTTTTATCACATTGGTCAATTTGACAAGAATGTAAAGAAACGTTTTATTTGATAATAATTTTTAATTTTATAAATATTTAAATAATTAATTAACGAAACACCTTTCAGCTACAAAGATCTTTAATATTCCATGCTTAATTTACCTTGTTAAAGTTAAACTTAAAACATTTTTTATAATAGATTGCATTTCTAAAATCCACTTTTATAAGTTTGTCTAGTGTTAAATAAGTGATATCTTTATAACAAAAATTTTCAAAGATTTCAAGAATTTTTATTTACGTAACAATATGCGGTGCGAATGTTAATGTAATATTCTTTTCAGTGTCTGATAATATAATGTTTGATAATCCAACGACGTTGTGGTCGTGCGTGTTACATTCATTCATTTATAATTACAGTAGAACATCCCAAAACATATATTCCCAAAACGAATCCACTCTCAAAACGTATATTTTTTTTTTCATCGCTTTTCCCACTACTACTGGTTACAACTGAAACTGCGCTAGCGCTTGCGCAGTAAGTCTTTGCGCATGCGTGAGTTGAAGAGGGAAGGAAAAGGGGAGATTGGTCGGTCCCGACCAATTGTGTACGTTTTGGGAGGTTGTACTGTATTTTTTATTTGATTATGTATTTTATTTACTGTATTTTAAATGATTCATTATATACTCTAACCTAGAATTTATATAATATATAAAGACGTTCATATATTTAATATTTTATACAGAACAAAAGAGTTATATTGTTTTTTCAAACAAGATATAGAGTTAATCGACTCTTATCATACTCTGCTATCATAAAATATATAATAATTTACGCTGTTGACGGGATTGATAGAATTGTACTCGTAAATCACCGTTTCTATTGTACGATAACCTTCGGCTTATGATTAATGTCGCGTCTAATCGTCGAATGACAGAGTTATTATCAGTTTGCCAACTAAATCCGATCTCTACAATGATGACTACTGCGACCGTTCTTTGTTTTGCAGTATCGTAGACCGGTTCAGATGTTATAGCCACGATGGGTTATTAGGTTAGGTTACGTTATAGCGTAATAAATGATATATGTACTACGTTTTCCACGCAGTGGAGTCGCGTGCGGACACACACATCCGCGAATGTAAACTACACACCGTTACAATCAGAGTCCGTGCTCTCGAACCTGAAATGCTATTAAACAATCGCCATCCTACGCGTCTTTCTTCGAGATTCTCCGCGCGGATAAGAGACAGGAACTAGTTCTGCGGATCAGTCAAGGCCTAAATCACCGTCGTCGATGTCACGTCGATTCATATATATTTATAGATTATCAATGACATCTACGCGTCGACGTGACTGACCTCGGTTGTTCGAGAATCTGCTCTTGCGCAACATAACGACACGAAAAATAAAGATATATTTTGGACACGACGTACAATGTATGTAAATAAAACAAACACAAATTTAAACTTTTGTGAATAATTTTACATCGATAACTTTGATTGATGAAGATCAATACGAACCTATGCTGAATATACGTGCATATTTTTTTTTAATGTGTAAATTGATACACATAGAAATTTGAATTAAATTTAATTTTAATTCGAAAATTCATCTAAGATACTTGATTTACTCTTATATGTTTATATCCAAGCATCGAAGTTTAATTTTCGAATTGAATTTAATTCGAATTTCTGTGTGTAATTGAACAAGCTTTAATATTTGTTTTTATATCGGTAGTTGTAAAAATAGTTTTAATTTAACAAAAATGTAAATTTACTATAGTGAAAACGAAACGTAGATATATAGTATACATATATTAATAATACTATTTTAAATTTTGAAACACACACAAGCTTGACTTTTAATTTATTTACTTCTCAGCGTGTTTAATATATATGTATTGTTTATCGATTTAAATTTATATTTTTTAATTTATTATTTTTAAATACTTCAGAATTTAGTTTTTATAAAATTTTTCAAATTTATTCCATTACCACTTTAGACTTAATGCTCATTGGGTTTACTCTCTTAGTTTTTCAAATTTCTTCTACATATTTACACTGAACCTTCCGGAGTTTGATCAAATTCTCATGAAATCTATGAAATTTATGTGGCGCACAAATTTCGGATTAAAGTTTGTCACAAAACTTTGATCAATGTCTCTGTTTTGATTATTTCGTCTCTTTTCGAAGCTGATTAATATTATATACTAGCATGTCGGAAATAGCGACAACTTCTGGTCCTCACGCGTAGTATCTCTCCTTGATGTTCTTCTTCGCCTGACGTTTAAGATATAGCTCGAGTCGAGTTTCGATTTGTTTCAGCGGACACATATTTCTTTGATAAGACTTACGGTGCATAATGATAATTGTAAGACACACACACACACATCAGTGATATTATGAGCTCATAAATAATATGTCATCTGTCCCTTTCTCTCTCGTGATCTAAATATTGATTCAGACAAGGAATCTCTCGCAGAATGCAGAATTGCTTCCCGTCAGATACTCGCAGCAGATTAGTCTGTACCACGAGACAGAAAAAATTTTGATTTGCATGCGGATAATCGTGCAAGATACACCTACATCCACCAGACTAACGGCTATATTGAGCGTATCGATGGTCTTGGTTGGCTTGGCCGGTCACCTACTTTTCGTATCTTAATCTCACGCGATACGATTAGGTTAACCGCGTGCTAAAATGTGTTTGTTTGTTGCAGCAACGAAACACCACCGGCTGATTCCGTCGGATTGCGTCTTCGTTTTTTTCTTTCTAGATACACGTTTATTTTTACTTTGTTTCTTTTCCGTTTTATTGTTGGTGAAATATAATATCGAATGCTGCTACACGATTGTTCGGTAACAAATATACCTAACCGAGAAATACAAATGCACTGCAGACCACAGTTGCGGAAATGTACTGAACAGGAAATATGTGTACGCTGCGGATTTATTACAATGTACAAAAATGTTTAACACTGTTATAGTACATGTTTTCGAGATTCTAATCAACTTTAAAGCGATATTCTATCTTAGCGGTTCAAAAAAATTGATAGTTTTTACACATTGCAAAGATTTGAAGTCTTGAGAATACATTTGTGAAGTTATATAACTCGAAATTCAAAGAACCAGCAAAATTACAAGTCGCACAGACATAACATCCATTAAACGTCTACTAGACATTCATAATTTCATGTAACATCTGATGAACATTTTAAGATTTGTGTAGAATGTTGTTCTTTATGAGAAATAAAGTGGCGCGTAAATAAGTATAATATTAAACAGATTTTTTCAGTTCAATTAAACATTTTTCTTAAAATCACATTTTTGAATTGATGGGAAAAATTCTGCCAAAATTATTAAAGATATCGCTTTAAAATTTTACTTAAAAGACATGTTTCTATGACCTACAACTAAAGCAAAATCTGCAATAGTTTTTTTGTTATCGTATAAAAATGAGTAAAACTTTTGCAAATCTTGCATTTTTATATTTAAATTAAATTGCCATTTTGTCAATATTCAGTATACCTATAACATTTACTTAGTTTCTGCCATACGCATATTCGTATAGATTAAAAAAAAGTTGTTTATTTATTTGTTTCAAATCACTTAAAAAAGCAGAATTTCTTCCGTCAGAAGTGTTTTTTTTAAGTTTACTTTACCGCCATTCGCAATAAATTTTGTTAATAACATAGCAAAATAATATCTTTAAAAAAATATAAGCTTTAATAAATTACTTTTAAAAAAATTCATTTTGATAGTATTTTTTCCACAAGCAATTTGTGAAAAATGTCACTTTGTTAGCCAGACAAAATAAAAAATATCTTCTTAAAATATTTAGATTTACATATAGATCACTAGATAAGATTTGCAAGAAACTTATTGCAAAAAACTTTTCTAATGACCTATGTAGTTCCGCAAGATTGCGGCTGATTGGAGAAATACATAAAAATTATTGTTTTTATTTTTGCACTTAAAAAACAAACAATATCTATAGATTTTTATGTGCAAACAATTAACTACTCAGCCACTATGCTGTTTATTAAATGGCGCTCTCTAGTCGGACCGAGATAAAGATGACATGAGAAAAGCAAGGATAGATGTATGTGTCTTTTTAGCGGTTCTATTAAACCTGCACTAATCTTATTGTCACATTTTTTCTTCTTACAAGCTTCAAAATTCATTTCTAAAACACTCAAAATATTGGTTTATGTCTGTAGAATGGACAAATTGTGTTGTGATTTGTACTACCAAGTTTGTTAACAAAGTGAAAATATTGTCTACGTGGCGAGTTCTTAAACTTTTTTTCGCTTTTCTTGTTGATTTTTGTTCGAGTAATTTTTTTTAGCATATTCTCTTTCATTCTGGGAAAGCGTTTTTCATTCCCATCAATAGATGTAAAATAAGTTGTGCAAAACAAAGTGCCGATAAAACAGAACGATTCGGCATCCTCTTAACATCTTTTAGCTTTTTAATAAAAACTTTGATATACTTGAATAGACACCTTTACAAGTCTTTTTAAAGAGAGGATAATAATAATATGTAAATAATTTTGTTTTTTTAGTTATATAAAGAGAATATATTTGCGAGCCAAAAGAGATACTTGCGTCTCCCAAAAAATGGAGTTTTTGGTAATTTATACTTTTTATTGTCTATCCGCTGGTCTGATCAAGTAAAAGCCCTCACGGGCCTCACCTCCTGCTCTCAGGCAAGTCGAAGACAGAAATGCGTAGAAAAGCTTGATAGACGACGCCGCAACGGCATTTCAGGACGAACACGACCTTCAATAATGAAAAACACGACGATATATAAATAAATACTTTTTATTGATATAGTTTTAAACATGTGTTTTATAATTGGTTATCAGAGTGATGAATGCATGGACACTTCAATAGTCATCATTAGTATTACAACTAACATAAGAAAAGATCTTGATCTTTACATTCTGGCGCTGATTAGAGTGTGCAATACAAAGGATCTATATTATTTGTAGATTTTTGGAGTTTGAATTACTAGAAATGCACACAAACACTTTCATTTTAGAGGAATCTCATAATAGAGATACTTCAATAAGTTGCCAGCTTATTAGACAGAGAACGACCTGTAAAAATTCGAATACGTTTAGCCCGATTTAAAGCTAGAATTTCTTGATTACTAATCCCGCAAAGACTAACTACCCTTAATTCCTTACAGAGCTATAGATCGCTCTGTAAGAGACGAGGAGAAGATACACCGGATAGGAGATGACATCGTGTAGCAGCATAATGTGTACTCATTTAAATAGATCACGGCTATATCACAAGATATCTAAACGGCGAGTCGCGAAAAAGCGGCGTGTATCGCACGCCCAGGCAACATCGCTCGTAAATTGACGCGGACAAGCGAGACGGCGTTAACGCAAGGTTTACCGTCAACGGCGTGAAATATTCTCCGTGAGCTGCGGCATAATTTACGCCGGTAATTGTGGGATAAGGCGAGGCGAGCTATGTTGTTACCTCGAGGTATACAGAACGCCAGCGTATTTTTCCGTCGCGATGAAAATCTGCGTGTGTTGTATGAGTGTCATTGTGTTACTAAACTTCTCGCGCAGAAGAAGAAGAGCAATTACGATAATACATCGAGTTAAACTTCTCTTTTCTTGAGAATTCAGTGCTGACTAAAAAGCGCTGATTTGTAATATTAAAAGATATTTCAGAATTATTTTTAGATTTAGACTTTTCTAGTCATTTAGGTGGTAAAATTATTTACTTGTTAATAACATAAAGGATAGTGATATATTCTTTATATTATACAACTTTGATACATTTGTGTGTATATGAGAGAAACAATGAATTTGAAAACTTCTTGAAGTGCATATGAAAGAAAGTGCACTTTTTTCTACCTCACAATCTTCACTCTTTATGAATTCCTATTTACTTTAGAACATCATTAAGAGGATGCTGAACCGTTCTGTTGTATCACCTTATTATAAATACAGTTTTCGGATTTTTGTCGTACTTACTGCACAAATTAGAAAACGGTTCTTCAAATTAAAAGAAAATAATCTAAAGACTGATCACTGCAGGCAATAAATGTTTTTCTAAAATAAAAAAATTTGTCATTAAGAAAATTGACTAACTTAACCTAACCTAAACTTGAAACCTAAAATCTTTTTGTTTCAGAAACATTTATTGCCTGTAGTGAGTCTTTAGACTATTTTCTTTTAATTTGGAGAACTGTTTTCTTATTTATGCAGTAAGAGAGTACGATAAAAATCTAAAAACTATAATTCATAGTAAGATGATAAAACAGGACGGTTCAGCATCCTCTTGTTAGTGTTTTATAATTTAATTTTCTAGATTTTCTTTTCTCTCTCTCTCTCTTTCTCTCTCTCTCTTCTTTATAATGTAATTTTTATTTGCATTCAATATATTGTTTTATTGTTTTATTTCTGGAATGATCCCAGTATGCAGCTTGTGTTAGTTTTCTTGCATATAAGTGCTAAAAAATATATCGTTTAGAAAATTTGAATAAAATTAAATATGAGAGTAGAATATATATATTTTACGAAAATTTTATTATAAATATTGTATTATATTTATTATATTTGTATTTTGTTTCAGAATCATTAATTGTTTGTGCCGATTAGAAGAGACGGACGGCTAGTTACACAGTTACTATTTTGCTCACTAACTATTAATAAATATATAATAATATATGTATAGACTATAATAAAAAAAATATTCTGTTATTTAATTGTAATGTTGCTACTAATGTACTAGTCACGCGTACAAAATAAATTTTAATAAAACATGACATGTGATATTTACAAGTACTTTTCTAAAATTAGTCATAGCGAGTACGTTTTTTTATCTCTATTTTTTAATTATTTTATTACTTTAAAAGAAAAGAATAATAATTACATAATCGTAACATTCATTTTAAATATCCTATCGAAAGATCATTCAGAGAGTAAATTGGAATGCGTATTAAGGTTGTATTCAGGGTAAGATCTCAATCAAAAGTTTTAGAAACATAGCATAAACCGAACTTATTTTAATATTTAGATAATAATT
>QVNZ01008083.1:0-10277 GCA_014825645.1 Pseudomyrmex dendroicus | reverse complement strand
TTTACCATGTTGTTCTGTTTCTAATGTGAAGGTAATGTTTGGGTGTTGTTTATTGAGAAAGTCTAAAAAGTTATAGAGTTCTCTCTCCATGTTGCCAAATGACAAAAGTGTCATCTACGTACCGGAACCATGTTTGCGGCTTTAATGGGCCATTTTGTCCGCAGGCAGCTTGCGTCCCTAAAACGGTCCGCATTAGAGAAGCGTTCAAGCAGCAAACACCGGCTGAACAGGAAAGTGCCCAACTCTCGCCGACACTTTCTCCGCGAGAGTCTGGGTCAACCGAGCGTCTTCCTGCCCGGAGGATAAAAGAGCCTCGAGAAGCTGGTCCTCCCTTGCACGCGGGCCGGAGGACTTCTGGCGGTGAAGAGGATAGAGACGTCGTCTGCCCCGGCGGGTAGCCACCCCTTTTTGCGAAATGAGGCCATTGAGGGTCCTCGAACTCTCAAACAGCTTGAGAGCAAGGTAAACGCCGTGAGGGGGCAGTTTTCGATGTTCTGGGAACAACTCTAGTTACATCTCTCCCGTCCGTCACTGAAACAACGGGTAACAGCGCTGTCAAACTCCCCGACGGGAATCCTCCTGGTAAAGGGAGAAAGTCGATCTCAAAGCCCTCTCTAGCCATTCCTCCTTCCGAAGACTCCATCGCAGCAGAGGAAGAAGAAGAAGAGCAGGAAGAAGAGGAAAAAACGGGGAACAAAAGAAAAGGAAACGGGGAGACAGGAGGATGCGGAAAATGGACCTGAGGCTGAAGTCGGCGGCTCGAAGGCCCGAGCGCCGTCCCGATCGTTCCCCGAGACCCAAACGTCACCTCCTACCACCACTCAAGAGACTCGGTCTCAGGTGATGGAGAGAAAACAAGGCGTCACTTCCTCGCAGGGTAAAGGGGAACGATCGGCTGTACTGGGCGGAATATTCGGACAGCGCCTTCCCCAACCAAAGATTGGCAAGCCCTCCAGAAGTGCGGCCATCACCATCATCCCCACTGATCCCAATAAGGTGGAAGACATGATGTCGCATATACTGGAGAAGCTGAAACTGGAGGACTTCAACATCGCCCATATCCGCCCGAGACGTGCAATCATCGGGGCTTTGACTGTAGAAATCTCCGGTGAAGATTGTGAAGCCAGGGCGGACAGGCTTTGTGCTGCCATGTCCCCCTTGGCAAAGGAAATGGCGAGAATCGCAAGGCTAGTGAAGACCGTCGAGTTGCGCGTCAGGGGCCTTGACAACTCTGTCTTCCCGAATGAAGTGAGGAACGCGGTGGCGTCCGCCGGGGATTGTCGGTCGACCGACGTAAAGATCGGTCGAGCTGGCGGTTCCCCTAGCAGATTGTTCCCGCGTGGGTACAATGCCCGTTGGCAGCAGCCCGTAAGGTGGTGGAGGCAAGCGTTGGTGTAGGCAACCGTAAGTATTGGGTAGGTGCGCGCGCCTGTTGAGGTGCTGGAGCGCAGACCGCTTCAGTGCCACCGGTGTCTCCGGCGCGGACACGTCGCGGCGACGTGAATATATACCGCGCCGGAAGAGAACAGGAGGAACCGGTGCTATTGGTGTGGGGACCAAGAACATAAGGTATCGGCGTGCACGTGCCCTTTGTGCGCCAATCTTGGTCGCCTATCGGCCCACAGGTTGGTTGGGAAAGCCTGCGCTCCAGCCTTTCGCAAAAGCAAGCGGAGAACCGGGGCTGCGCCGAAGGGGAAGCTCAACCCGCCCCCACTGAGGTCACTGCCGCCACTCCTGGCACTTCGGCAGCGAAAGTCGGGGGGGGAGGGTAGCCAGTCCCCTTATGCGAACGAGACCCCGGAGGAGGTAATGGACATTGACGTGCCGAACACACCAATGCCGTAATGTCCATCCTCCTCTAAAAAAACCTTAATCACGCTCGCGGGACTCAGGACCTTATGATTCAGAGCCTCGTGGAGCTAGAAGGAGCATTGGCGGCCGAGCCCTACAATGTCCCCGATCACCTGTTGTGGTCAGGGTCAGAGGACGGCTCGGTCGCGACGTATTTTTGATAGGGAAGGAGTAATGAATCCTCTTCGTCTCCGAATCCTCTGTCTTCTCTCCGTTGGAGAGAGGCAGGCATTTGTGGTAGAATGGAGAGAACTAGTAGTCGTTGGCGGGTATTTCTCACCCACAAGGCCCTTCCATGAATTTGAGGCATACGGGGCTCGCCCGGTACTGGGAGATTTCAACTCCAAGTTAACGACTTGGGGCTCCCCCAAGACGGATGTCAGGGGAAGAGCTGTTGAAGAGCTCATAGCGGCTTGCAACCTCGATGTGCTCAATGAAGGTACGCAACACACATGCGTCAAGCGAGATGGGGGGTCCATCGTAGATGTGACCTTCGCATCCCCGTCCGCCGCGCGCCGTGTGGACGAGTGGAAGATCAGGGAAAATATGGAGAACCTCTCCGATCATCGGTACATTACCATGAGGTTCTTCCCGCTTCCTGCCATCGGGATCGTCATGGAGTAAGAAGAAACCCCCATCCTAGGGGTAGATCCTTAAACAGCTGGACTCGCAACTTTTATCCGCCGCTGCTCAGGTCGCGGCTTGGCCATTGCCATCGGTCGAGCCGCGGGACCTCCGAGCGGAACTTCGGTGGTTCCGAAAGACGCTGATCGCGATCTGCGATACAGCGATTCTACGCTCCCGTGGACTGCCGAATCGGAGGTCGGTATACTGGTGGACGGACGAGATCGAGAACCAATCTTTGGATTGAGTGCATCCGGTCCAGAAACCGGTACACTCGCGCCTGTCGCCGGAAAATGGTGACGTAGCGGCGCGAGCAGCGGAGGCGTACGAGGGCTGCGCGCAAGGCCCTATGTGCATCTATTGCGAAGGCAAATTCTAAAGCAGAGGACGAGCTCCTCGACACAATGCGGACTCATGGGAGCGCCTTTACCGGTTGATAATGGGCAAACTCTACTGATTACCGAGAGTTTTGACTCCCAGCTCCTGGAGAGATTGTGTCTCTTTCCCTGTGGGAGAGACAATTAGCCCACTCGGGAGCCTGAGTTGGATCGGCAAGTAGAGTGGTCCAACGACTTGGGGGTCACGGGGAAGGAGCTTCGTCGGGCCGTCCGTCGGATGACAACGAAGAACACCGCTCCCGGTCCCGACGGCGTGCTTGGTAAGGTGTCGGGCTTTGCCTTGAGACAGGGTCCCCTGGGAGAGCGCCTCAGGCAGATCTTCACGGACTGCCTGAGAACGGGCTGGTTTCCCCCAGAGTGGAAGAGGACCAACCTGGTCTTGCTCCGCAAAAGAGGAAGGTTTGCGGACTTGCCGTCCGCGTACCGGCCGATCTGTCTGCTCGACAAGACGGGCAAGCTTCTTGAGCGAGTTATTGCTGGTCGTCTCGTTGAGCATCTGTCGCGGGTAAATCCCGACCTGGCCGACTGCTAGTACGGATTCCGTGGCGTCCGACGATCGACGGTAGATGCCGTTTTTCGTCTCAAGTTCCTCACAGACGCGTCAGGCAGGGAAAGAGGGCGTTCGCAGTGTCGTTAGACATCTCCAACGCCTTTAACTCCCTTCCCTGGAATAGTATAGAGTGGGCCCTTGGCCATCACAGTGTTCTACCTTACCTGAGTAGGATCCTCGGAGATTACTTTCGCGACAGGAGATAAGATATACCGGCCGGTACAGATCACCACACCGGGAAGAAATGTACCGCGGGGTCCTGTAGGGGTTGGTTCTCGGCCCCCTCTTGAGGGACCTCGGGTACAATGTGGTGATCCAGACTGTTCTCCCCAGAGATCTAGCAGTTATCTGCTACGCAGATGACACTTTGGTAGTGGCCTCTGAGGAGAGCTGGGACAGAACCAGGTTGTTGGCTGAGTGTAGCACAAATTGTGTCGTTGGCCGCATCGAGGGACTGGGTCTCAAAGTAGCCGTCCACGGAGGCCATGTGATTTCATGGCCCCTGTCGTGGACGGCCCGTGGGACTTAGTCTCTTCGTAAGTGAGGCACGAGTCGAGGTGGGTATGACAATTAAGTACCTTAGTCTTTACCTCGACCCGATGTGGCGCTTCGGCGAGCATTTTGCTTGCTTGGCCCCCAGAGTTCGAAAGGTTGCAAACGCGCTTGCGCGCATACAGCCGAACCTTGGGGGCCCGAGAGTGAAAACTCGTCGTCTTTTTGCTAATGTGGTCCATTCGGTGCCCTTTACGGGGCACCGTTGTGGACGGAGGCCGCAGTAGGAGCGGGGATGCGGAACAAGTTTGGTCTGCTCCGCGCTGCCCAACGGGTGGCAGCCCTTCGCGTAATTAGCGGCTTTCGCACGGTGGCCACAGAGACGGCGGGCGTGTTGGCGGGGATGCCTCCCCTGGCCCTCCTTGCGGGCATGTACTCGGCGAGGTACACTCGCCGGGTCGAGTTGCTGCAGGAGGATCTTGCAGACGACGCTCTGCAAAAAGCCCTCGCCTAGTCGGAGCGCCAAGCCCGGCGACAACTGCTCCTTGACTGGGAACAGTTCCTGGACGAGCCTCACGCGGACGCCCAGGAAGTCTTCCGAGTTATCCGACCTCACCTGAAGCTTGGAAAACGAGGTCGGACTACTCACCTACCGGGTGACGCAGGTGCTTACCGGGCATAGCTGCTTTGGTGAGTATCTGTGTCGCATTGGACGCAAGCCAACGGCACAATGCCACGAGTGTAGGGCGGCCAGTGACTTAGTGGAACACACTGTGAAGGAGTGTCCACAGTAGGCTCCGGAACGCCGAGAGCTGGCCGCCAAGATTGGTGATGATCTCTCCCTAGAGGGTCCGTTGCGGGTCGGCCCAGAGAGAGGGAAAAGTGAGTGGTTTCCTTCTGCTCCGTGGTGATGGAGCGAAAGGAGGCCGCCGAACGAGAGAGAGAGAGAGATTACCTCTCTCGGAGAGGCCTCGGAGGCGTACGCGAGCAAGTGGCGGGACTCTCGTTTCTCGCGCTCGTCTCTGAAGGCCCTTTCCTCCATGTTCTTGAGAGAGTATGGAGGAGCTGAAGGGGTGACCGGGGCGTTGGATGTTGGGAGGAACCGGCTCCTCTCATTAGCTCACCGTCCTGACAGGGGATGCGTCAAGAGGACGCGAGAGAAAGAAGCATGCGGCGGCCGTTAGTTCCGGGGTGGTATCGTCCACCTCGGGGAGTGGTATAGCTGCCGCGGGACCGTGACGGGTTGGGGTAGGGGCCCCAGCTCATCTTGCACGCGGTCTCGGGATGGGGTAACACAGCGGTGTGTGTCCTGTTGTGTCACCAAACTTAGAGGAGACATAAGATGGAAGTCTACATACTTCTTCCGCGATGGACTTTAAAGCTTAAGAGAGGGTCCCAGCAGAGTCCTGCACAAGCGGTTCCGGGTCCCTCCTTGTAATAAGCACGGTAGACACACCGTGGTGGTTTTAGTGAGTAAACCTCCTCCCTCTTGCGATGAGGTGGGGGAAGTCCTACATAACCCTGGCCTTTTTCCCAGAATTAGGGTATCCATAAGGATTTCCACTACGTAAAAAAAGGTAAAATGTATCTGAGATAAGCGTGTAAATGGAAAAATGGGACTTTCTCGGGAGCGGTGCACCACCTTGTCGTGGTTCCCGAGCTTGTGTGCCGCGATGATCTGAGAGGCTATGCCGGCGGAAACTTCGGTTCCTGGTAGGGTCTCCTTAGCCGGACAGGTTCTCAGTGAGCGGCCAGACTACGAGTGTACCTAGAGGAAGGAAAACCTCGATCTCAAACCCCGGCCGGGCTCGTCAGGTAAGTAAGCCAACTGGCCTAGGTCAGGTTTAAGACCGATATAAAACCGTTACTTTTTACACACCATGATGATGAGCGAGAAGAAAAGTACGGCATTACCGGAACAGGTCGACTGGACGGCCAGTTTTCAGCGCGAAGGGACTAGTGTCCCGAGTACCCCCGCGTTGTCATCCGACGACGGGCGGGTGGAGAGGTGCACCGCAGGCCCCTCTACTTATTCTGTGTCTGCAAAGATTGTCTTATCGTCCGTGTGTTTGCCCGAAAGGGCGGTCGGATCCGCGGGTTGTGTTGCAGCGCGTGGATTCGAAGGAGTCAGTCTTTTCCGTGGATTCTATGGTGTCCACGGAGTCATTGAAAGCCTCTTTCCTAGGGACATCTGATGTTGAAATGAGTTTCTCCGGTGATAAACCACAATTCTATCATTTGTCCACCGAGAAGGCAACTGCAGCCTACGTGGCTAAGAAGATGGAAAGCCGGAGCGCCGTGAGCGCCCACCGACCCATGGCCAATACGTTGGCTTGGATAAGGCCAGAGACGCGCTTTGTAAAGCGAAGCTAAAGGAGAAGAAGTGCGCTTTGGGCGAGGTGCGACAACAGACGTATACGGCGGCGGTCAAATACCGCTCGGATTCGGAGGCTTCGGAGCGCACTTCCGACGCGGAGTCGGTAAAGCGGCTCCGCCGTTTGTGCCTGGTGGGGAGCACGGACGTAGAAGTTGAGTGCGAAACCCGCGCAATGATCGACCTTGTAGACTTGTTTTACAAAGCGATCAACGTGTGCGACAAGGTTGCCGGGCGCGCTAAACGTCTGAAGGGGACAGACGTCAAAGCTCTTTGAGCGCGATGGCCGCAGAGTTGCGGACGCCTTATATTGTCGCCTGCGGGACGAGCCGGAGGAGACGGCCCCCGTTCTCCCCCAAGTTTACCAACAGAATGAGGACCTCCGTCGGGAAGCGGTTGCAAGACGAGATGGTGACCTTGACTGCGAAGGTTCGTATGTCGCCACCACCTCCTCCTTCTCTCCCGGTTTGGGAACGTGCGTCTGACGACGCTTTGTTCGAGCGTTTCAGTGCTCTCATTGACGCGAAGCTCACGACCCTCGAACCTCACCCATTCGGAAGGCAGAGCGCGCGGGTTCGGCAGGTCGGGGTAAGGGGAAAAGGAAAAAACTCGCGACACCGAGGTGTCGCGGAGCAGGTCTCGGGGGGAGGGGGCGGCTGCCAACGCCAAGGTGCAAGCCAAGGCAAAGACAAAATCTTCGGCCCCATCTTAGGCTAAGCAGAGAGGTCTGACCCCTTCAGTTTCTGCTGACGGGGTCAGGGATACTCCGGGACCTTCGTCCTCCGTTGGGGGAGGCGAGGAACCCTGGAGCAAGGTGATGGGCCGTAAGGCCCAACGGGCGGCCGGGTCAGCGGTTTCAGTCGCCCCCGGTTGCCCGCCTAGGGTTGAAGCGTCTGCCTCCGGGGCCAGCGCGGCGTCGCGGCGGTCTGCTCCGACGCCGCGATCGGCAGGGAGCGAGAAAAAGAAGAAAAGGCTCCAGGTGCCGAGGTCGGCAGCGATTACGCTGTCGGATGACCTGGCACACATCGGAGCACTGACCGTGACGGAAGCAGTAGTTAGGTGCCGCACCGCAATCCCGCTGTCATCGGTCGGGATTGACCATATCCGTCCGCGCCGGACTATGACCGGTGACTTCATGATTGAGATCACTGGTGGTTCGATGAAAGAAAAGCGGATGCGTTGGCGACCCGCATGCATTAGGTCCTTCGGGAAACAGGGATCATTGTCCACCGCTTGTCACGCAGAGAAGACCTACGCATGTCGGGCTTCGACGACTCTGTTTCCACGAAGGAGTTGATGTCGGCCCTAGTCTCGGCCGGGAGTTGCCGGGAGGCAGAGTTTTGTTTGAGCGAAGTCCGAACGCTGTCTTCCGACTTAAGGAGTGGGCGCAGTGCTCTGTGGCCGTGGCCAAGAAAGTGGCGGCGGCTCGTACAGTGAAGGTGGGATCCTTGCACGCGTTGAAGCGCTCAGGGCCCGCCCCTTGCGGTGCTTCCGATGGCTACGCCCAGGGCACACGGGGCATTATTTCCCTTCACGCGAACCGGACCGCAGCGGTCGTTGTTACCGCTGCGGCCTTGGTGGACATCGGCTCCGGCAGTGTACCGCTCCGGAGCCGAAGTGTCCACTGTGTGGACTTAGAGTGCCCGTCCCGGCATGTGCTGGGGGATCCCAACTGCCATCCCCCTCCGACTGCATCTAGTGGTGTGGCCACCATCTTTGCCGTGCCCGCGAGGCTGGCGGAGAGGGTTGTCGGCAGAAAAAAAGGCGTAAAGAGATCCGTCGAAGAGGAATTCCCCTTCTGCTGCGGGGGAGTCTTTTCCTCCGTTGCCGGGGAGTTCCAAACCGATAGACTGCGAGTCGGCAACGGCGGGTGCGGGATCCTCTCGGAAGGCTCCCACTCCTCCGAACACAGCCATCACTCGGAGTTTGGGCGAGAGTGCTCCTCCCTTTGGTTTCGGAGAAGCTCGCTCCCCCGGTTCCATGGAGGTGGAACTCTGTCCCCTTCCATACGGAAGGAGAGAGAGAAGGCTATCTCACCTGTACTGTCTTCAACGTTGAAGATAAATCCGAGCAGGACGCTAGCTGCTCTGTTCGGACAGGCGGGGGATCCTAAAGATGAGTCCGCCCTGGGCCGGCTTCCTCGAAGCCCAAGTAGGGGCTTGGCAGGCTGCGGCTCAGGATGGGGTCGTGGGGGAAAGGGTCACGGCGGAGCGGGGCGGTGTCCTCTTTCTCCGTCGCGGGGGAAGGACAAGATTCCCTCTTATTATGGAGTGGAACGCAAGCCCTTGCCTAGGAGACTGTCCTGTAATCTGAACAAGAAATCCCGGGGCAATCCTTAAAGGGCGGCAGGTGGACACCGCAGTGGTTTTAGTGGGTATTCCCTCTTTTTTGGAGGGCGAGTCTCACACGACCCACACACTTTTAGTCTGGGCCAGGGTGTGCGTAAAAGTATTTCCCCTGCGTAAAGAAAAAAAATGGGACTTTAACTAAAAAATAAGTTTCTTAGAGAATAAACCAAATAAAGCGATTCCAGATTTGGCTCCTGGCCGAGGAGTTTTTTTTGCAATATTTTAAAATTAGTTAGGGGAGTATACGGGTCTTTCATATATATGATGCAAACCTAGCATTTTATGATTTTAAGAATTAAAATCTCAATTCAAAAACTCACTTGTACAAATTTACAAGTGAACACATATATATATAATGTATTCATATATATATATATATATATGACCGTATATAATTCTCAGTTTAGAAACTTTAGAGCGTAACTTGATTATTTCTTAATTATTAATTATTAAACTACGATATGTTATGGAACTTATTGTCACATAAAAATTTACGAATGTTACTTAAAAAATGCTAATAAAGAAACATTAAATTTTTATTTGAACTACATAATTTAACATTATGCATTTAAATGTAGATTTTAGAGAAGATTAAAATTTTAAGAAAACAATTTAAGATGTCTGTCAGTGATCTTTCACATCACTTTTGAGATTCCACTAATGGTGCGTTAGGTTTTTTAAGTAGACCTTCGTCTGAAGTTTTATTATACTATTTAATAACATGTGTTTCTTTGAATGATGTGCAAATGGGTCAATACAAGGTCGAATACCAAACTGAGTTTTTGTCTATTATAGAAACATTTTTATTAAAAGCCAAACGTTTCGATCGACCCTTGAATTGAATCTTCTTCAGTGGTAAAATATGTCTAGATATAATGACAAAGTTTATTTTGTGTAAGTGGTTTGCCAATAACACCGCAATTAAACACTGTTTAAATTACTTTAACAAATTACAAACTCACCGCCACTAAATTAATCTTAGCTGCGCGTCTGCATTTGGTTCTGGTACAACATAGAATAAATTCTTGCTTAGAGTCTTTGAAATTCTTTTAAACACGTGAAAAATTGAAATTTTTTATTCGAGAAGAAAAAAGAAAGAAACCGTCGTCTACTAAAGACGAACATGATAATATCTGTACATAAACAAAACACTGATGCACAGCAATTACAATTTGATTATTATATATCTTTTTCTCCACCACAGGTCAATGTCAACCTGTTTATCGGAGTAATACAACAAACAACAATAACGAATGTACTTAGTTACTTTTATAATATTCTAAAAATGAAAAATACGGCTTTAATATTTTTGGTATCTGACATACCATTGATAGCATTTGTCTGAAGTTTACTAATTTAAAAAAATATAATTTGAAAAGTCAAATAACGAGCAATGACCAGATGTTAACGATGTAAAAGTGATACATATACAAGGTGATTCGAAACAACTCGTTATCCTTGAAAATACATACTGACTAAATTCTAAGACAACTTTTTATCTGGCAAAATTTTGTCTGAAGCTTACTTTTCGAATTATTAATAAAAATATTTGACTTACCACGAGTCGGATACAAGAGGTAAACAGGGGCGGCGCAACTCACCGTCTGACGGTGATTACGTGTGGTGCCTGACGCGATCAG
>QVNZ01008082.1:0-39562 GCA_014825645.1 Pseudomyrmex dendroicus | reverse complement strand
CGCTAAATACGTAGATTATATACGTGGAAACTTTTTTAAGCAGAGGGAATTCTGTCAATGAGATCGAGGTTGTTGTATCCTCCTCTGTCACGCGCTCCCTTCCTTTCTCTCTCGCGCGTGCTTCTCGTATCTATCAAAACGTACACACACACACACAGCGGCCAAACGCCATTGGACGACGGGCACGCGCACGCACCTGCCACGCACGCATCTTTTTCGAGTGGCCTTTGTCGAGCCGCCGGAGGAAGACCACGCACACTCGGCAGCGGGAAGAAAGTTCCGCCATGCAAAAGTAGCGATCCGGCGAAGAGTTTATGTGTAATTAAGAAAGCGAGGTATGTTTGAGAAAAACGCAAATTAGAAAAAGAGAGAGAGAGAGGAAGAAAAGAACAATTTAATTAATTAGAAAGCGTGCGTGCTGGATGTTACGTGTGGCCGCTGCACTCGAACACAAATAAAATTTAATAACTACAAATAATTGTAATTTACGATAACAATTATAACAATACTAATGTACGTAACGTTAAAACGTAGTAGCGTCGAACAGAAGAGAATAAAAAATAATAAATATGAAAAAAAAAAAAAAAAAAAAAAAAAAAAAAAAAAAAAAAAAAAATAACGCACAAATAACCGTCAAATATCTAAATATTCATTTTAAATAGTTCCACTTTAAATGGAATGAAAGAAGTTTCCGAGAGGAACATCCCGGAAACTCAGCTGGAGAAACGATCTCTCAGTTGGAGGTCTTGCTACCTGCTTCGGCTATTTCAAGTCGAGGACAGGCCGCAATATTGCGTCGTGCAAAATTCCGAAGTTTATTTAATTTCGTGCAGGTACATCAAAGCTCGCCGTTAGAAAGGAACGCGTCTTACGAACGGTCGCTTAATGAGGCGAGAAACTCGTGTAGTGATAATCGACACACGCCCACAACGACTTCAATATCTTGATCACACACGGATAGATAGCTCTTGAAGAAGTTTGTTTTTTAGTATCAATTATGACAAATCGGAAAAAATTGAGCGAAGTGCGAAGATCGTCGACACTTCTGGAACTATCGAGTTTTATGTTTCGCGCGACGCAAATTTTCCGCGCGTGGTGAGAATTCTAAGAACGATTTTTTTTTTTTTGAATAGTCATCTTTTTGAGTGGATTATCTGCATTCTTGCATTTCCTTCTTCAAAGAGACGAAGATTTTGTCCTTTCAAATCACGCCCTGTGGTTTTCGGTGAACGTGAAGTTCATACAAAAGATCCTCGACTATTATTCGAAACGATTTAGAAAGCCATTATCGAGCGAGCAGAATTTTTTTTTTTTTTTTTTTTTTTTTTGTCGTCAACAAGTTGGTCAAAAGCCAACGTGAACGCGCCGGAGACAAAAATCATGCACAAACTGCATAAAAATATTGCATTCGAAAAACGAAGTTTCGACGATTTCTTTATTTTTAAACGCGCATCTTTCCCCAACGTCTCGCGAGAGACTTCGGAATAAAATCGTCGATTAAAAACTACAAGTTATAGAGGGTGGCGAAGTTCAGGCTTTCGCGCGAGATCACAAAGATCAAGCTCCGAGAGATTTTTTATGTGCACCTGTTCCTCGCGTCCCCGATATTTTTTCTCAAGGTGGGAGAAGAGTCTTCATCTTTTAAAATCGAACATCTGCTTTGCGTAACTGCCGCGACGCGTGTGTGTATAGTGAATGAACCTTCTGTCCGCGTACAAAGAGATTAAAAAAAAAAAAAAAATAATCTGGTATTCTAATTTGTTTCCGTGCCGTTCGACAACCTGATGTAAAAGTTCGTTCGCGACGCGCACAGTCGAATCGATGAAACGAGAGACGCGTTTCGGGAAAACAACGCCGCGCGATTTCTAAACACGTGCTCGTTCACGGAACGTTCGAGGTTTAATTACGCGGTTCGGCATATCGATCGAATCGACGGAACTTTCCTCATCATTCACTCGCGCGAGCCAGGTGCGCTTGATCACTCACTCGACAACGAAGCGCGTACATATGCCGCTCACTCGTGGCGCAACTATTATACGCGCGTGCTTTTCCGTGCGGTTATCGGAATGTTATAATTTTGTTAGCGGTACGAGTCTCACCACCGATGATCGCGTGCACGATCCGCGCGCTTCCTGGCCGCGCGGAGCGGGCATGTGCGAACCACGTTGCGCTCTTTTCGATTTCCTGGATGCCGCGTGGCGACGACAATCGTCGACATTCGTTCGTAGCGACGAAGCTTCAACTGTTCGAAAGCCGAACGGAGATATAATCGCGGACTACTTTTGGCGCAGCCTATCCGGGCTGTGTGTACAAAAGCCGGGACGGTGATAAGGACCGTCTATTTGACCAACGAGATAATGGTCTTCTTTGTCGCGCTACCAAAAAGCCGATTACGCCGTGATTAGTCCTTAACGGACGTAAGTATTTCTCGCGGGCTTTTCTCCCGGGCTTGCTCGCCCGTAATTTATGTGAACGTCTTTTAAACTCGCTCGACAAACCGCCCGCTCTGACATACGTACGTTCTTTGTCGTACGCGGCCGCTATCGACTCCGTGTCGCTATCAAAAAACGCAATCTTATCCGCACGCTCGTTTGTTTAGCATCGTTTAAAAAAAATTTATAACACACACTCTTTTCAAAGCACACATTTGTGTTTCGCTAAATCTGAAGCCACTCTTATCATCTTTGCAAGCGTTGCAAGCGTTCTCTGTATCTGCTTGAGTTATGGCGCGCTCTTAATTAAAGAGTTTAAAATTTATTGATGGGGCCTATCAAGACATAGGATTTTTTATTGGTTTTTGTTTTGTAAAGAGAAACGAGAGACCCGCATGAATGATGCAAAAGAAGAAGCGCTTCCTTGGTCGCGCGCCGACACATATAGTAATATCGAGAGAGTTTCCTCGGCTTCGCATCAGGACAGGTGCACTTAAGTATTGTGAGGCAATGAGAGACGGGAATGTACTTCGCGTCGTCTCGTCCCGAACTATATGGTGACAGCTGAAGAATCATTACGTGACAGAGAATAACGCCCGTATGCAGCTGTCGGTACGTTTAATTGTACCATAAATAAAATACGATTGTTCGTCACGTTCTATTCACTAGTTTTAGGGCTCGCTCTGTGCAGATTTTTTTTTCTTCATCGTTGAGAAAACGCAATTTCGAAAACACATTGATATGTGGATTAGACCCGATCTCGGATCGATATCAACGTCGTCAAAATTATCTGGCGAAATTCTTTTCTATCAGTAGTCGTAGTTTTTAAATATGACGTCTGTCAATTGTTGGGGCTTAACACGCAATTACGAGCGAAATAAGACGATTATATTTTACTATCGCGCGTCCGCAAATTGAGTGATAATGAAATGATTGTGGTACAATAGGGTCAATTCGGTCTGGAGAGCTTCATGTCCTCAGAGCCGTGCGTCTCTAAGAGCGTACACACACGAGCGTACATGTCAAAGCACATTGTGCTTTAATATCTGTGCTTCAATATCGTCGTGTATACACGAGCGTGAAGAAATGTCACACTTCAAAATTTATGAGTATTACACGTGTACGTGTTTTTTTCTCTCACGCGAATTTCAATTCAGTGATTTTCTTTCTTACGAACTTCTTTCCACTTTATCGATTGCAATATATTGCAACTTGTAATAAAAAAGAACATTTTATTTGTTTGATAAAATTTTCTTCATCGCGCGTGTCGGAGTTTGAAATGAATTTTCTCGTGTCGTCTCTTTCTTTTTCTCTTCTCCGGAAACGCGTGTTACTTTCGTAAGAGAGACACGCCGAGTTGTGAATGGGACTGAAACAACGCTGAAGGAAAAGCGTTGCATGTACACACTTTTCACGAGAGATCGTGCGTAATACCCCAAATTTATTGTACCCGAACGGACTGCTTTCAGACGCATTGCCGAGGTTCGACGCGAGAGTCAATTCCGCGTGGAGGTTCCGCCAAGCGTATCTCCGCTTCCTTGCTCGGCAAGACAGCGGAGACTCTCCGAGCCGCCTTGCCGAGTTGTTTCATTATTTGACACTCGCCAAACCGAGTTTATAAAATCGCAATTTATCTGCGAATTCTCAGAATGTCGTAACATTATTTATGTCGTATCGAAATGTTCTTCGAATCGTTTTCGTAATGATCGCTTAACGGGACAACGAGCCTAAGTACACAGCAGTCGACGAAGTTGACCGTTAGGGAGATACGTGATTGAAACTCGAGATCGGGAGTGAAATCGCGAGATCAGCTGCGAGATCGGGAGAAAATCGGGGAGAATTGCCGCGCGCGGGGTTAGCAACCGTCCGGGAACTCCCCGTCGTCCACACAACCCTCCATCTTCGACGGAACCGCGTATACGTAGTAATCCGAGCCCGACAATACACTTCTAAAATGTCCCCGCCTTCTATATTTTCACGGGAGGGAGAGTGCGACGACGCGCGCGCGCGCACGAGCCAGTCTCACCGACTTCCTGCCATCCGCCTTGCTTCCGCTATTTCATATTATGTTATATGCATACGGGTCGCGCCGCGCCTCGCCGCTGACATCCTCGCAACTGGGAATCCCTATAAGGAAACGCATCTGCACGCGCGATTCCGCCGCCGCCGCCGCTGGTTGCGAAGGGCGCGCAGCACAACGCCGAGACGACATGGCAGACAGATGCCTGGACCCCTTATTCGGGCAAGAGGGGAAATGTACAATTATCCGCAGCTCGCGATGCAGCTTATCCACTTATCATTCGGTTGTTTCTTGTCCCTTCGATGAAGGGAATCCCGACGACAGAGTTGAAATATTTCGCAAACGGCCCGAAAGCTTGTGCGTGTAAAAAAAAATTTTCACATTACAATATACGGAGATGTTAAGAAAATATTGAATAAAATCGCGCGCTCTTATCTATCTCCGAGCCTCCTCCGAAACGTGTATCGCCGGTGCGGTTTTAAGTTCCGTGAACGTGGCGAGTGAGCTACCGAGGCGTGTCTCCGTTTCCTCGAGGTTACGGCCGGATTTGCGAGGTTTTGCATTTTGCCCGCGAAATCGCAGAGGGCAAGACACGAATTGGATTGTCTGAGAAAAACAAAGAGACATAGTATCTCCGATGCAAGAAATCCCATCGTCTTCTGTGAAAAACTTCCTCAATTGTATAAAATTAGAAATTGAAAATCGCGCGCTCGAACAAAAGTATATTCACGTATATTTTTTATATTTTCTGTTTACATTTGCATTGCAAAATTGAAGGTCAGCTGTAATTAACGGATGCGAGTGTGTGTACTTGCGAAGTGTGTCATATTTTTCCAAGCAAATTGTGTGTGAAGGATACTTGATTTCAGGTCAGGCGTTTTCGAGGCGACGAGTCTCGTTGTTTTCGCAACAAAACTCCTTTTCGCACTCGCGTAACTGAAATTCACGCGTGTGCGGTCAACGGGGTGCATTATCATCATCATACACAGGCGACGTGCGAGGAAACGCTCTCGCCTGTGCGCGTGCATATATAAATAACCGCGGCAGAACGGGCCGCGCGTGCTGCGCGCGTTCACGTGCAGGGAGGAACAATGCGCGCGCGGTTTTCACGTGCGTGCACAACGTAGCGGGGATATAATGAGAGAGGGAGAATTAATTGACGGGACGATGTGCGCCGCGAAGGAAGAGAGAGTCTCCTTTCGGACTTATCTTATAATTATATTCTTTTACGGAACCCGCGAGTCGCGATTAAATCGTTCGCTTCCTCGGGCGCGAGTAAGAGATTAAAATTAAAAAAAAGAAAAAAACAACAAACAAAAATGCAGAGAAGACCGTCTTGTTGTAATTATCGAGACGGAATTGCTCATTATACCGACGAAAAGTAAACATTCTCTGACGTCTTAATTAACGTAATTGTTTCCAATTATAATTGAAAGCTTTTTTGAATCTCAAACCGCACGGATATCCGATCCGTTCGGTTCTTATTAAAGAAGTACCGAGATGTGCAAATTGTCTTCTTCATCAATCGATCTTTGATGAATGAATTCGTCAGGCGGACGAACGGAGGTCGCCCGTTACTACTCGTAATCGTTACGCAAGAGAGACGCCGGTCGTTCGAAGAAAAAGGATGTGCGAGAGGAAGCCGCAGGCCACGGTGCCGTGGGCATATTTCCCATCCTGCGAGAAGAATGCGAGTCTCTTGGCCCGTTTCCTACTCCCGCGTATACTTACGTACTACACCAGACGCACACGCGGAATAAAATATCCGCGACACACGCACGCACGCGCGCACGCACGCACGACCGTGAGCGGAGGAACGGTGCGTGGAAACCGCGCTGCGTGACAAATCTCTTTTTCGTCGAGTGTGTTATACACACGGGTAGATGCCGCGCGCCTATTTGATTTGACTTTCGCGCGCCCCGGCTATTTACTCTCGACGTTAAATACGCGTATTTGCACCTTGTACGACATACCGCACGTTTCTTTTTACGTTCAAAGGAATTCTGCTAATTTAATGCGTCGCTCACGAGAGACTCGACATCTCCTTTACTTAATTAGATAATGGTTTGACGAAATGACATTGAGGATCGCACTGGGAAAGATTTTGTATTTTTATAGTCTAGAAATTTTAATTATCTTCTCTTTGCAATTAATTTTTGCAAGCTAACAAAAACTAGAGTAGCATCAGCGGCAGCAGCAGCAGTTCTCTCTCCCTCTTTCGCTGTCTCTCTCTCTTTCATTCGAACTGACAGAGCGGTACTTGCGTTCGTACTTCGCAAGGGTGCATAATAATATCGATGCACCTTGCGCGAATGTGTGTTGCACCGCAACCTGTTGTGTGCGAAATTCGAGTTGCCGATCGGCGAAAGGGTCGCATAATAAAAGTCATTTAGCGCCGTAAAGCGAGGTGCCAAATAGGGCGAGAAAAATGTGATCGCGATATGATCGATATGAAGGGTTACGCTTTTCCCGACGTGTACATATATTTAGCGCCGTCTCATCTCGTTGACTTTTTTCGTTTTACTATTTCTTTCTCCGTGTCACAATCCGACACGTCAAATTTTTTTATCAATTTCACCTAATAAACGTAATTTCATATTCGACGTGTGTGAGAATTCTTTCTCACACACGAGACATCGAAGCTTCCGAGCCGGACGAGCCGAAGTGTCGAATTCTCGCGAGAAGAGTATCCGTTGTGTATCGATCGGCGGGGACTTCGATTTCACTTCGTCAACTCGATACAGATCCGATTCCCGGCCGCAACGATGTTTCTTTCCTCGCGCGTAAGTCGATTCGACGTTACGTAAGTTGCGTCAAATTGAAGTTCGTTTTACTGGAGAAGAAAAATATACGCCCGTCTGTTCTTCGAGCCCTCACGTGCTCTCTCTCTTGTGAGTTCGTTAAACTTCAATCGTTGTATTAAAACACTTTTTTGTCAAATAAATGCCTAGACGATTTCTTTAGCGCGAACCCGCATGAAATGATAAACGAACCGTCAACCGCACAAATTCGTGATCGTTCAAAGGTACGTATCGTATATATGGGTACCTGTATGAGGTTCATTCGCGCGTTTGTGACTCTCCGCGTAATGTACCACGGATATCATTTTTCTCCATTTGATTACCATTACCATTATCTCGGCCTGTATATATCTCGTCATGGGATGAGAGATGCATCTCAAGTCCCATGGAAACACGATCTTCCCTTTCGATATGCTTCGAGCTGCGCGTCTGTCGGAGACCGTGTCGGAGATCGATCGCGCGCGCTTTCTCTCTCTCTCTCTCTCCGATTCGTTAGCATCGAAATACACTCCCAATTAAATAGATCTCTTTTCATTCTGTATTATTGCAAGTAACAGATAGCTTTTTACAGCCAAGAAAGGGAGAGAGGGAGAGAGAAATAAAAACAAAAAAACAAAAGAGATAGGAAATTACCGGGGAAAAAAAAAGACTCGTGCGAACTTCGATTGTGAAAAGGTCCAAATTAACCGAGTGAGAAGTCGAAGTTTTCTCATCCAATCAGCGGTCACTTCGTTTATGTTTAACCCCCAGGCAACGATGTATCCCAGTCTCTTGCTCGCGTTGGGGTGGCCGGGTGCATCGCCAGCCAGGTAAGGGGCAGCTGTCCACCAGGTGCCAGTCATCCCCTCTTAGTGCACCTCCACCTTCGACGAATCGGTGGGGATACGCGCGGTCCGATTGGATGTTGGCTCGCGCGCGTTGCGGCAATACTCTCGCGCTCCGCAACAGAAAACAGTCAGTCGTCCCGGGGCGCTCGACGGGGCACGCAAGGCGATTTGCGATTTTTTTCGTGCTGGATCGCGCCACTCGTGTGACACGCGGTCACACTCTTTTCCACACACGCGGTCTCTTTCTCTCTCTCTCTCTCTCTCTTTCTCTCGGATTTTTGGATTTACAAAGTGACCCGTAGACCACCGTCGTCGTCGTCGTCGTCGAACGAATGAAAATAGACATCGGGACGAGAGATGAAAAGGATACAATAGGTTCCATTTTTCTGATTGTCTCAATCCGTCGTCGTTTTTCTCGTCGCGCTTCCTCAGTGGTGTGAAGGAACCTTAGGGAGTAATCTTCACACGATTCAGTGTCCAAAAAAAAAAAAAAAAAGTGCGACCGTCAGTGAATCGTCGTCGCAGTTCGATCTTCTTTCCTTTCTCTCTGCGAACTTTTCATTGCTAATTTTCGCGCCCGAAACTCTCTTTCTCGTGCTTCGAAAGCAGCACGGCCACATTTATGGGGGTGTCCGGAGAGTGCGCGGTCAAGGGCAGCAGAAGCAGCCACCCCTGTCACTGCTGCGTTCACGTCGGTAGTTCCGGCGCGAGCTTGCAACAGCAGCAGCAGCAGCCGCCACCACTGCCACCGTCGTCCACGCAGCCCTGCGAACCCCATCATCATCACCATCATCAGCACCATCATCATCACCACCATCATCACCATCACGGCAAGCACGCACCGGCGAGCGCGTCGCCGCAGCACAACAACAGCGGCGACAACAACAACATCCTGGCACCTCTACGCAGCAAGATGAAAGTGCTGAAGAAGCTTAAGCGCAAGATGGGTCTAGGTGAGCCACACCTCCGTCTTTCTCTATCTCTCCCTCATTGTTTTTGACGCTTTCCGGTCGTCGCTCGACTGACCATGCGACTGATTGCCGATCGATCAGACGAGCGAGACTCCGTCCGATTTTGTCGGTCAACGCACTCGTGATTTTCTTCTTGCGGGTTCGCCGGCTCAGTGGAACACCGGCTCAGCTGGTTTTCGTCGACCTCTGATTTCAGTTTTGTTTACAAAATAAATCTTAATTCTCCGAGTTTGATTGCATGGTCAAAAATATCGACTCCAACACATCGAATATAAAATAATTGGTGTGTATATAGGATGGTGAATCGCCACAAATATTGTTCCGGACTTTTGCCAAAGGAATTTGCATTCAAATTATCGCTGTAGAATTGAATTTATCGATCGGCTCGTTGAATATTGCAGACCGAGCGCGTGGAGGAACGCGCTCTCCCCGTCATCGGGCGAGGGTGGAGGAACTGGTTCTCTAAACTCTCTAAATCGGCGATACGAGGAAACAATTTCGGGCTTTTATTTCCTGCGGTATACACGGTCGGCGGTTTATCGCGCCGCGAGTTCGATAATTGTTAACGACGCATCTGTGCATCTAACTTTTTACTATACATACATGTTCGAAAGAAAAATCTATATCGCTGGTCAACGCAATTTTTTTGCCGGCTTCAGATTAAAGCCGACAATTTCGAGTTCCGAGAGAGAAGTCCGATAAAAATTGCGAGGGAAAAAATTTTATAAACGAAAAGAAATAAATTTCTAAAAACAAAAGAAAGAGATTTCTACATATAGACGGAAGCGGATGTGTTCAAATCCCACTTGTTATGTCGCACAAACGCCAAATTCGTCGGCTAATAAGTCCGTAATCTGCGATCGATGCAAAAGCGAGGGGATGCGATACAATAGAAAATAGGTTGCGAAACGTTGAGCGCGAAGAAGCGTCATTTCCTCCGGACTGTGCTCCGATTTTCAGAGCGCTCGTCGTTATCATCGCCGCTCATTTCCATTGGCGCGTTCGGTAAAAGCTCATTTTCGCGACAAGCGCTTGTACAGTCTCCGTCTCTCTCTTTCTCTCTGAGCCGCGGTGTATCGTTGACCGACTTTTCTCTCAATGGGACGATCCACATGGATTCTCCGCGAGGGAGTCGGGAAAAGGAGAGGATATATATCGTTTCTCCATTGGCTTGTGCCGTCTCGCTTTCCCGCCGCGTTTCTCATCAGAGAGACCGTCCTTCCTTTCGCGAGAAACGTCTCTTTCGCGAATGCGGCATTGTCGACGACAGTGTGTTCTCGCGAAGAGCATGTAACTGGAAACTCCAACCCCTTCGCTGGCGCGCGCGCGACTTTTGTCCTCGAAACCTAATACCGCGTCTCTTCTTCTTCTTCTTCATCTTCCGTGTCGTCTTATCACTGCAAATGTTGACTGAGACAAAAATAGAAATTTTGGCTCGTGTGACACCAGTGTTCTTTTTTTTTATAAATTCTTAATTCGTGTACGTAATAAAACGCGCTTGTCAAGAATCAGAGTCGATTTTCTCGATGTTTGTTGTTGCCGCTTTTCCGCAGATTGATTTTGTATTCGCAACTTTGACAGTTCGGCATTACGTGGTTGTTTTTTTTTTTTTTTTTTATTGGTTTGCGAGTGAAATAATTTCAAAAAACATGTGAAAATATGTACGCGTATGTACGCCAGTAATATCGATGACGCGACGTTGTGTTCTAGCGTTTTAAAACGTTATGCACGCATATAATAATAATTAAAAGGCACTTTTATAGCGTCGAGAATTCCACAAAAAGGCTTTCAGTTCGAATTTTATTGCGTTCTACATTCCATCGTAATCTGATGACCGACTTTTTTTAGTTCTTTCTATTTTCCCGATACGTGTATGTGTGTGTGTGTGCATTTGCGTGTGTCTATAAAACGACAAGATATGCGTTTTAGTTCTTTGCTAGAGAACAAGAGTCGTTTGTTGCCGATTGAAATCGAGGTTAAAGGTTGACGGTAGAATTTTTCTCGCACGGTGACTCGCACGTGTCGATGACTTTTCTTTAGCATGGAATTTTTCAAGGGACCAACGCAATGCCGAGCCCTTTGTGGGAGGTCCCTGAATCGTTGAGGACTTGTGAAAGGAGAAGAAACACGTTTTTTTTTTCTGAGATTCTGTCAGGCAATGACTAGCAATTAGCTCGAATATATTATTGGAATGTTATATTCAATAAATAAAACGTTTTATTTATTTTATCGGGAAACATAAGAATTAGACATCAAAGAGGAAAAACACTTTGTTTCTTGCCGCGATTACTGTTGCGAAATAAACGAGGAAAGTAACTCGTCGGGATGCGAGATATACCGCTCCTCACCCTTCCTCGCTTCGTTCTTTTTTCCCCGTGTTTTTGCGGTCTGCTGAATCACTCGCTCCTTGATCGCAGGGATTCTCAGCCTCTTTATTTTCTCATCTCCCTGTTGCGCTTTTTTTTTTGGTTTCGTTTTTAATGTTCGCAGCTGAACCACTTCTTTTCGCACTGCAAGTTTGTCTTATTGTTTTTTTTTTTTTTTTATTTTTCATGTTCTTTTTAACCGCGAAAGATCTCAGAGCGATTTTGTTCGCATTCGGACTGGACCGCGGTTGGTTTATACTCGTTCGAAGAAAGGGTTTCGTTTGCCTCCGGAGTTGCGCTTGATCTGAGTCACCGAAATCGATCGGTGACGCATTAAGCTGCTGCTGACCGTGACGAAACGTTATTGCAATGTAAATTGCGTAACACTCGTTTGTCGAATGCAACAAACAATGCATCGCGATTCAAGGATCTAGAATTTCCCGTAAGTTTCACTTTGTCGATTCACGAGAGAATCACCTGAGGGAAGAGTGTTATTTAATATTTAATCAATACTCTCGGTGAATATAAAATATAAAAAAAGAAAAAAACGTCAGTTAACCAACAGATAACTTCTCAAAAATCGGACGTGTATTTAAATTTGCAAAAAGCTAATTTAATTTTATTAAAACAATTGCTGGACAACGACGATTTCTCTCTTTCTCTCTCTTTCTCTCTCTCTTCTGGGATTCTCCTCAACTACTTGGAAATGAAATTTCTTGCGGTTTTTGCGTGTCGTCCGAGTTGACGTTCCGGTGCGCGGAAGACCGAGTCGTCTCGCGGGTCGTCCAAGTCTTTCGTAGGAAGAACCTCGTAGAAGAGAACGCACTCTATTATCGCAGAGCGATCACTGACCGTCCTCACTGACTCGGCAACCTCCACACACCTATCCACCCACTTTCCGCTTCGCGTGTGACGTCAGAAAGCGCCGCGAACGAAACCCGTCTTTGTTCCCACAAGCGTTTTGCGAACCGGTTTGCGGTTGTGTTCCGCGTAGTATTCCTGTCAGCTGGCCGGACCGTTTAATCGAGCAATTCTCCGCCTATTTTAAGGGTTCGGGATACGTCGTCAGGATACACTGCCCCCGATACGCAGTCCTTTCCCAGAAGCGCCCATTCATCCTTCCCGTTCTGAATGACGCCGTAGCAAATTGATGACGCCTTTGGACGGACGATACGAGCGTGTCAGAATCCGTTTTTCTTGACGTATTTATCACCGCCTTGTCTCGACAGGATTTCTTCACAAAGAAAAAAATGAAAGTATCACAGTTACTCTACTAGAACAAACATAGATTGGAACGTCTTTGAATAGATTGGGAATTCAATCATCGTATTATCATATAATCATTCTCCGAAATGTAATCGTTTTTTGTGACTAAGATCCGAAACAATTCCACTAATTTTAAGCGAGATAGAACGAGCATTCCGAGATAAAAAGCATTCTATCCAATTTCCAGATATCTTATAAAGACGAGAATATTCCTGTTTCGTTAAAACTGCTATCTCTCACGTGGCATTCGACTGTGTAAATACGCATTGTTAGTTCTCGCTTAAATTCCCTCGGGCAGTCTCAGAAGAGATAATTTCGTTCGCAACTTCCGGCCGACGAGCGGATTCGAGAGAGCGGAAGTCGGTCACAATGTGCATAGTTCCGCGCTTATTTCAGTCGTCAGCTTGCCCGAAACGACATCGCGCGCAAATATATCTCGCATTCCGTTTTTGTGATGCTAATGGCAGATTCGCACACACGCTCACACATACACATACACAGTAGTGGAACGAGAGCTGCTATTTTTCTTCTTTTTTTTTTTATATGTACGCGAGTTCAGAACGAGCGTCTTCTCCCTCTTGACGCTTCGCGCAAGACGTGAAAGTGGAACTTCGCGGAAGCAAGGTGCGTGAACACCCCACATGTGCGGGGTACGTAGCGCACGTGCGTTTCTTGCTTACGTGCGCAAACCGGAAGCAGCGGCCACCGTGGCCGCTTTAATAGCGCGCGCGCGCGCGGGTCTGCTCGTAAGCAAACTCGCGCGCGTCTATCGTCCACGTGCTCGCGGCTGCGTGGAAATTCGTAAAGGCAGCCTGCCGTGACGCAAAAGCGGAGGTGTTTTCTAAAGCTCAGTTAAATAAACCGCCGTTATCTTACTTTATCTATTCGCGTTCGAATTAATCACGACGAAAGAAATTTTTTTTCGAAACGATGTTTTTACATGTTTACCGCGCGGATTATAAAGCTCCTGATGATTTCCTCGTATAAATTTGTTTATATGAATAAACGCGTTCCACAGTGAACTCCTTACCTTTATCTCGGGACAGGGAGAGGAGGACACGAGAAGACGGAGCGACTGCCGAGCATCTGTCGTCGAGTGAAGTGCTTCCAGAAGACGCGATTCAGGGTACACGAGAGAGCGAGAAGAATCTTTTCACGAGTGCTTTTCGAGAAGCTCATTTACCAAAAGCACCGCTGCTGGCGTATTGCTGCGTAATGGATTCTCGAGTGAGATATCGTGGATTTAGATAAATTGCCATTGACGAAAAAAAAATACCCGCTTCTCGCGACACTCGAAACACATACACACACACACATACTCTCTCTTTCTAAATCTTCTTTGAATCGGCTAATTAATTGATTTAATTAATTTCGACGTTAAATATCGTCGTCTCATTGCTTTTACACAAAACGTATAGTGTAAAGAAAAAAATCGACGGTTCCGTTGAAAACTCTCGTTGAATTGCCTAGAAGTTCCAAGGAGAGAGAAGGAATTGTCAGAGTAATCACTCTTCACGCATATTCTATGCATAAATGCAATTCTAACTACGCAGCGAGACGTCCTTAACGATGCGTTTTCCTTCGCGCGAGATCCTGAATACGCGATGATGGAGAGGGCCCCCTCCTCCTTTTTTTTTTTTTTTTTTTTTTTTAAGGCTTCCTTTTTCCTCTATGGATGCTCTACTGCACCCAAGTGCATTCGTCCTGCTTTTAATGGGGTGAACGGTGAGACATATCGCGCGAGCGCGCGCGTGAAGCCATTTTTCAATTCGAGAACATTTGTCTGGCAGCCTCTGGGCTTCTCCTCGCCCTGATTCGCGCAACTCCTTATACCTCGAAAGAGAGAGAGAGAGAGAGCTTTCGTCGAACAAAGTTTTCTCAGCCCTCTCGGCACGTATTCGATATTCGTTAATTGCCGCAGAAGTGTAACTGCATCACCGTTTCTCGTAACTGGAAGCGTTGAAGTGCCGTTTTCGAAGAATGGTGAAAGGATCCAACAGCCGCATAAATTAAAGAACAAAGAAATAAACTTATTCTAAAAGAACGTTACTTCGAACGTTTCACATCTATTTGTTTTTACTTCGTCTCTATTTTTTTCTGCATTTTTAGCGCGCGCGCGAGCGCGATGATTCATTTTTTTTTTTTTTTTCGATCGCGGCTTCAGTTACTCGCGACGACAGTTTTCTCCTGGCAGTTTTCGCCCTCGAACTGACTTTTTTCAAGGGACGCGAGAAGAGAGAAAGTCCCCGGAGCCCTTCACGCTCGCGGTATACACATATATATTACTCCTGGGAGTCGAGTGCCGCCTCTAGACTTTAATGGAACAAATGTTGCGAGACCGTCTCCTCGTCGCCCTTCGCATTTTGCGATCCAGTTCTCGAGAACCTCCCGCACCGCCAACATGATGATAGAACACGTACCATAATCTAATTTAAATAGAACTCTCCCGACAACTGTCGTTTAAAAGTTATTCCGAACTTTGAAAGCCTTCGAGCCTTTCTTCTCTCCGCAAGTGATGAAGTACTTCATCTCGTTACGATAACGAGAGGTCTTCATCGGGAGATTTATTCTTCGCAGGATCCGCCGGCGTTATCGAAAGCGTTGCAAATCGATCGCGTACAATCATTAACCGTGTGCGAGATATGGGAACGGTATTTCTTCTTCTCGAGATCGTCATTAAACTTTCGCCGCGCGCACTTGCCCCGCGTGTTGTCTCTCTCTAATCGCCGGAAGTCGGCTGAACCTCGTAATTTCTCGCTGATTGCGATAGAGGCAACCTTATACCCGCCCACGAATGAAACGCGCGAGGATCGTCGAATGAATGGAAAAAAAAAAAAAAAAGAAAAAAAAACCAGGACGCACGGAGAAAAGTCCGGCGTAAGATCGGCCCACGCGCAATTCCGCGCGCGACGTGGCGCCTCAACGAGCGAGTCAATGACTGAATGAACGACGAGATGATTTAATTGCCGAGTGTCAAAGTTCAGCTCACGACGACGACGACGTGACCGCCGTTCGTCCGCAGTGTCTCTCATCCTCCGCGCGCCGCCCACGCGCGACCGGTCTAATCGCAGGAAGTTCGAGGTTGACCCACCGCCGATTGAATTCAATTAACGGTCGGCGAGACACACGTTCGCGCGGAGAATTTCTCTCACGTTTAATTGCTCGCGACCGGATTCATAAGTCGTCCTCCTCGGAACGAGCGCATCGTGCGATACAATCAGCAACCAAGAGGCGAACGACCCTGATGGTGGAAAATTGCCGAGATGTTCCACATACATAGCCGGGAATTAATTGCGCGTAATAGATAATCGATACTCGGGGCGAACGCTCGATTTTCCAATATCGCACCGCGCGATTGGTTTCATCTCTCGCGCGAGCCGCGGAGGAGAAAGAAGGTTTTAGAAGTTATCCCGGTCTGCGCTCCAGTGGAGTTTTCTTCGTAACCGCCCACGTGCGCCGACGATCCGGCGAAAGTACCAGTTTTACGCGATAAACCAAACCACGCCGGCGCGTGTGTAAACGATGACGGCCTGGGTCTGTCGACGATGGAAACGTCGACCGGCGTTTAATCGGCATAAACTTCGACGACTTTTAGTCGCTTTTCCCGCCGTGATTTACGACGCGACGTGTTGGATCCGCGAAATTTCCGGCGCGGTCGAAAATTTCGCAATACACGGCCCAAATCCAGCGATAAACTCAACGCGAAATTATCGCGCCTATTAAATCCGCTTAAAACAGGCTTTTCGCCCGGTTTATCCGATCGTTATGTGAGATCGTCACGAGTATAACCGACGAATCTTTCGACGAACGGCGTTGAAAAAAAAAAAAAAAAAAAAAAAAAAACGGTGTAACAATTTACACGTTTAAAACAATATTTCGCGCACGCACGTGTCTCACATTAATCGAAAAATTCGTTGCTGGTTCTGACGCTATGTGAGCTTAAAAATTTGTAAAATTTGTTAGAAAGAACAAATCCAATTAAAAATTTACTTCTGTGCTCGACGATATCGAGATCTTATCTGGGCGTTCCGCTCTTGTGAGCTTTCCGGTGCTCGGACGAGTTTCACGCGAATTTGCGAAAACTCACTCGGCGATCATCGGAACGCGGTAATTATCGCGAGGAAGCCGATCGAAATTCCTTCGCCCCGTCGCGGATGTACAATCGCGCACGTCGTAATTTGCGTCTAATTTAACATGAAACGGCATTGCCCGAGGCGATGCGATCGCATCTTAACGAGCCTCTCCCACGCGCGTCGTTTCTGCTCTTTTCAAACATATTGTCTCGATCTCGCGGAGAAAATCGACGATTTTCTCCTCGTGTGCGTACGAGCGAATTACGATTTAATCGGGACTTCACCTTGTAACGATCGCGTTTGATAGAGTTCGATATTCTTCGCCGGTAATAACCGACACGACGGCAGAATCAGTAAACCGGAGCCGGTAACATTCGAATCGAGTCGAGAGGCGCGTACTACAATCGCATCACGTACTAATCGCATTGTCGAGATGATCGCGACGCACAAAAACAGAGAGAACGGCCGTTACCGTTGCCGGGAGAACGGCTTTCCGCTTCATCTGTCACGGTTGAGAGCCACGATGAACCGTCGACCTCTGGTGTAAACTGAGAAAGTCCGCGGACAGCGGCAACCGACCTGGCAACGAGATCAAACGAGAACGGACGGGAAGCTAAAGACGTTAAAGGTCGTTGCCTTTAATCCTTTCGACCAATTACGTCATTTTCCCTTCGCACCGGTTTCAGGATTGTTGTATCGATCGCGTATTCGATTCGCTTCGCAAGTGTGGGAATTTTTGCATGCGGATTCCCGCACTGCGACGTGGATGTTTTTTGTCGAAGGGGAGGATCACACGGGAAGGAAACAGGAAGGAAGGTATCGCCGCTGATCGAGGGGGAAGGGAGGAAGGGGAAGAAGCCGACAACGGTGCAACCGGTGGCTTCCCTTCAGGATATTACGGACAGATGGACCGTGAAACTTATCGCCTCGTAAGAGCGTTACACGATTTTAAAAGGGGCCTCGATTTCCGTCGGGAACCTATTTTCGCGCGAAAGCGCAACGCTCGCTCTCCCTTCCCCCAACGCACACCTTTCTAATTAATTTATTTTATCGACAAGACAACGTTTCGAATCGATTCCCATCAGTCGTGTATTCGATGGATAAATCGAGCGCGGACGCGGTACTACAAACGATCGAGGAAAATCCCGCTGTTTTCGAGCCGGTGAGCTCGAAACTCGCTCCGGAGCTTTTAGCGGAGCCGCGTATCTATATAGTGCGTGGCTTGCATATCGCTATCAATCCCCCTGACAACAGCCAGTCCGGCTGTGTCGGGGACACGGGATCGATAGAGCTTCTATTGCGATATCAACGCGCAAACCCCATGAGCGAGTATGGTGGCGACAGCAGAACCGCGGGAACGGCGGGAGGCACGACGGGGAAGGGAGCGCGATGCGTCGCTCGTCCATCCCCTTCGCTCCTATGGAAATGCTATATATAAAAAAAAAAGACGCGCGCGACCGTAGCAACCGTTTAATTCCTCTGACTCCCGCGCCAGACGGGCGATATAGCAACTCCGGCTCGGCGACTTTTCCTCTATCATTGAAGTATTTTATTCCCGTATTTTATTTCTCATTACTTCGAAGTTTCTCTTAAGAAATTTATTTACAAAAAAAAAAAAAAAAAAAACGCGAATGACGTGAGACTCGGGTCGGATTGACTAAATGACCATGGAACATGAAAGTGCGTTCCACATTCGTCCGATCTTTCAGTTATAAGTCATTTTCTAAACTCGTTTTTACGACCGTGCACTATTATTGCTGCAATTCAGATTCCTTTTCGTTTTTTTTTTTTTTTATTACTGTCTCGCGTTACAACATGAGAAAGGTGTATCCAGCCAAAAATCAATGTATAACAGATAAAATAAAAAAATAAAATAAACTCTCTGTCTCTTTATAAGTCTCATTATGAGTGTCCTTTCGACAAAGTGCGGACTCAGAGTTGTTACTGACCTTCAGAGCACAAAAACAGTTTTTGTGAAAATAGTTTTTAATGCGAAACTACTTGATTATTTCTAAAGAGACAGATAGAAAAGATTTTAGCGAAATCTGAGAGCTAGATGCAGGATAATAAAATTTGTAGAAAAAGCGCTGAGAGATACGGAAAGCAAATTAATATCATAATGCATTAAAGAAAAAAAGAAAGAAGAGAAACAATAGGGTAGTAGGAAAAGAGAGATTTTTAAGAGGGTTTAGTTCAGAAAAAGTAAAGATACTACGAATAAAGGAGGAATGATCAGTGTAATAAGAAACAGAAAAAAGAAAGAGTTTAGGTAGACACAGTAGATAGTAGAATAAGAGATTCGAGATACACAATCTGGCACCCGACTTTATCAAAATTAACTTCAAGTTCACATAAATAGCTTCAATTGTTCAATTGTAAGGACACAGTTCACGCATCTGAAATTCTGTCTTCGTCATGTTCTTCAGCAGCCAGTGACCCCGACCAATGTTACACGCAACTACTCGCAATGCGTACATAGCAACTAGATAAATAAATCCGTACATTTCTCGCCGACTACACCCGATGTCGTTGCACCTATCGTTCTATCAATATTACGACATTCAATGGAGTTTTAACTGTTTCGACATCCGCTCTTGAACCTCGATCTTTTCACGTTAGGAAAAAAATTTCCAGAAACAGACCGGAGAGTTATATAAATCCGGTCGCTCGATAACGGATCTGCATTGGTAAATTGAACTGGCACGTCATCAGTGCTAAGTTATTAAATAAAAGTTTCTCGAGCACCGAGACGTTTCTTTTACGACGCAATCCGGCTCGTAACACTGGTCAGTTTCTCGACCAGACGCTCGCGTTACAAACCGAAACAATATTACGATAAAGAACGATGGACAGAAGCAAAAACTTCCGATGTTTATTTTTTTCTTTCGCTATCGCGACACGTGGAAGGAAGACAGCTTGCTCAGATTACGTTGACTTAAGAACTATGTGTATCGGTGCAACTACCGTTCGGTGCAACTCCGATTGTGCAAGACACTTAGGATCGGATTACGCGGTGTCCTCAAAAACTGAAGACTGGGAGAAAAAGTCTTTAGCGTGTAACCTCTCACAGTTTATGTGACGGCCATTCACGAGAGCGGAATTTGAAAACGACGCCCTTGATTTCGAGCGAGAAGATCGATTTCGTGGAAGCACAACGCTCGTATATTTCGTACGGGCAAATAAAATAATTCAAAGATGTCAGGCAATCCCGATTCTCATCAGCAAAACCTGAGAATTGATAGCCGGATGTGCAGTGTTGTGCAATAATAAATTGCTAAGATCTCGACAATTCCAAAACGTTTCGATGTGAGTCGTCTTCAGTCAGTACAATGTATAAATTGAACTATAACGAAAAAAAGCAAAGTTAGGTACATTACAAATCTACAATGTAGAGTAATTAGTAGTAAAAAACTATAAACATCAAATGCACTTTGCACAACTTTTAAAACTTTGTGACGGAAATTGAAGATAAAATAAAGTTAATTAAAGATAAAATAATGTTCTGTTAAATTCGTTTTGTTTTACGGCAATATTTCGAAACCTTCTATATTTAACAATTAAAAAAAACGTTTAAAAAAATAAATAACAAAAAAAATAGCAATCGGCGTCGTTGAACACTTATTCAAATAAATACACATTCGCACATACTTTAATCTTCTCGTTAAATCGTGAATAAAACAATTTTATCTCCAGATTAAACAATTTTATCTCCAATAAGTGTTTTCTCTCTTTCAAAGCAAAAAAATTCAAAGTAAGTCACATGTGTTACAAGTTCGCCGTGATAGTTTGCCTTTCAATAAAAAAAAAAAGAAAAAATAATAATAATACGGCGTCATAAAAACAAATGTCGTAGTTAATATGCAGAAATGAATTTAATTGCGAAATGAAAATTCAATAAAACTCTTCTGTAAGAAACATCGCGAGCGATTGACGGTTGATAAAAGTCAAATGGCTTGCAATGACCCGACTACAACACGCGGTCAAGGTGGCTTGTTTCGTAATTTAGCTGTGTGCTCCCATCGTGCTGTGCTGGCACCTGGCATGCCAATTACACGCGACGCTCTCGTCTTTTTCTTATTACACGCGTCTATCAAGATAACCCACTTTTCCGTCATCACGAGACATCGGCGTGTCGAACCTCCGGAGCGTCGGAAACGCGACCGAAACAAGCGCGACGCGAGATTTCGTTTTTTTTTTTTTTTTAATCAACAATCGGTTGGACTTGCAAACCTCTTCGTTCTTACATGCAAATTTCTCTTTTACGCAAACTAAAAAATGTTTAAATATGTTAGGCAATTGCAGTCGCGAAGTTTTTTTCTTTTACCATAGACTTTTACATATTGCTCAAGAACAAGAATTTAAAATATTAAGTGTTGTAGGAAATGTACGTCTGTATTTCAGCGCTCAAAAGTCCTTGTAACGGATGACGTAAATTTTTCCGAATATGTGAGAAAAAAAATAAAACAAATCTGGTACAAGGCAAAATTTTGCGAAAAAACGAGCGAATATTCGCTCTCTCGCCGTGAAATATGACGCAGCGTATCAACATCCCCCGAACTCGGCTGGGGAATTAATTGCTGAGTAGAGACGCAAAGTGTATAAGGACTTACCGGCGTACGTGCTCTTGAAGCTCTCGTGTAGTTTGAAGGTGAAAGGAATGTGGACCTTCATCATCTCCATTTGTGGTATACGCGGCGCATGCGTTATCACACCACCGCTGCCGCCAAACATCAGGTCATCGCCGTGAACGCGAAGCACCATCATATTTCTACGGAAATAAAAGAAGTGTTTCTTTATCGAACGGCAATTATAGGTAGGAAAAATGATGATTCACGAAAATCGTACGTGCACTATCGACAGCACAACCACTCTCGCGCGTATCATTCCTGACTCTTCCGAGTAAGTGCTCGATGGATTTTTAATGTCAAAGTTGATGCTTTACAATAGTTTTTAAATTATATACGCTTTTACAGTCGGTAAGTTAAATTACCTAAAGGTCGCGTGTTCAAGCACGATATATCAACTAGCGCAAATGCTTGGCTAAAAGTTCAGAAGCATTCAATCTCTACAGAAGTTAGAATAATCGGAGTAAGAAGAGGCTCCTTCGATATTCTATCAGTTAAAAAGACCGGAAAAGGCCGGACAAGGAAGTAGTAGTACAGTCAAAAGTGTATTTTTCAGTTTATGTAATTGTTTAAAAACATTTTTTAACTGCTTAAAAACATTTGATTAAAAACATTCCGTCACTTCCTTCTCAAATGAAAATATTTGAATGCGTTATGATGTCAATACAAATTTGACACCGAAGAAATATTTAAGATGATCAAACTGATAGTTCGACGCAATTAATATACGAGCAATTTTTTATTTATCGCGCCACCGAGTCAAATCAAGTGTCGACTCAAGTGTCGTGCAAAACTGTCAGTGACCTTCTGGCCTTGAGACGCGACGACGTGATTGTGACAGAACTATCCATCAGGGAAATTATGTGCAAAGCACACAAAAGATTGAGATTCTAGACCGTGATTTCATTAATTATTCGACATCTTAAATGTTTGACAAATTCAACGCCAATTCAGAAGCGAGAATTATTCAGTGATAAAAATGTGATCCTGATTTTGTCTTTCTGTTATGTTATTTTTCATAAATTTATATATTTATATTTTTTTACATTTGCATTTTTATTTATCTTTGTCTAGAAAAAGTTACATAAAAAATGCATATCTATATTATTTATATAAAATGATCAAGAAATGATCAAGTTATCTAGACGTTTTTGAAATAAACCTTTGTTAGATCTGATTGTGAGATGTGGGGTAATGGCTTATGTTAAATTTCTTTTGTAAATTTGTTGAATTATTGTTGTTAGGAGAGACGAGCATTTAACCGAAATGTTAATTTGCACTGGTTATACCGATTTAAGATGGGATCTCGAACCGATCGGCAATGGTTCATCCATCACGAAGTCGCTTCACTTTTCGACAATCGAACGGGAACCGATAATTTCGATATTCGTTTCCGTCCCGCGATTTTACTTCATCCGGTGTTATGTCGAAGCGGCGTCAGCGTTTGCGAAAGCCAGCCGAGAGAGTGCGGGACACGCCGGAAAAAAAAAAAGTTATCGCTGCTCGCAATTTCAAAGTTTCACGATTTACAAATATAGTGCGACTTGGCGACTTTCTTTGAAGAAGAGACTTGTGGTACACTTACTTTCGAGATCTTCTCGCACACGAAAGCGGCTTCGTCACTCGAGAAAATCAAAGATACTTATCGCCCGTCGTAGTCATCCGCGGAACTGTCGTCTTTAAATTGCCGACTCTCAATCGGCCGAAGACTTCTACAATTGTGCATAGGTACAGAGAACATTATGCAGAAAGAAAAAAATTTACATTACAAGTCCAATTCCGGCGTTCCTGAATCGCGTGAGTGCTCGATTCGATTTTCTCTCGTTTTCCGGAAATTCTCAGAGATTTAAAAATCACAACGAAAGTTTCACACACACACACACACATATACACAATAAATCTATTTTTTTGTTATATGTACGAACAATATGACTTCTACGAATACGTAACGGTACAATGTTTAAAAAGATTGAGTAACGAAGAAGTGAGAGAAAAACAAATATAATTTATGTTCATCTTTTGTTGCTGTCATTACAAAACTTGTTTGCACATGTAACATTCTCGTTTTAAATAAACTTCTTTTAAGGTCGTTCTCTGTATTCAGTTCGCAAGAGATGAGTCGCACAATTGCATTGCTGCAAGGCGCAAGAATCGTGCAATGTTGAGCATTCATGTTAGTCATAAGTTAATCAGCAAAGAGATTTTTTTTTTTGACGTCCGTGATGGTCCACAAAAGTATGAGAGTAATATTTCGCCTAATGAAAATTAGGAAATCCGAAGCTTATTGGCTGTCGCAAGATCGCAGAGACACAACCTTTGGCAAACTTGCGATTTCTGCTTGCGATCAGCTGTTTCTTCGCGCTTGTTAGACCTTTGAGTCCTTTAACTTTCCTTTATATGTAAATAATTCTCTTTACATGAAAATTGTATGCACTATGTATACAATTATTTCCTTTGTTCAAAGTTAGCTTTGAAGTTTTGATACGCGAACAACAATTGCTTTCCACTTAATATATTCATATAATATAAAATTCAAATAATATTAATGCATATCAAAATTTCTTTACAACGTTCATATTAGAATTCTTTCTTTCTTGAAAAATTACTAATAAATGTATAAAACAAAGAGAGAGCAAGATTGTGCTGCAAAAACAAGTTTGAGTGCTTTGCAAACACGAAACAGCGTTTGATATATCGATGCATAATTCATTTTATACTGTAATAAATTTCTTACCAATTTCCACAAAAACGCGATATAACGCGAGATAATGAATGTTAATCTCTTATTTATCGCCGCTAATATATAGCCAAGACTAATATATAGTCAGGAAAGATATTAGTCACGACACGCGTTCATAAAAATCGCACTGACAGTCGAAAAACACGTTGATATATAATAATATCACATTAGGAGAATGAAAAAATCGCTATGACAAATCGTCAGATACGATAAGCGTTCTTTACTCGCGATTGCGTTTTCCGAGAACAATCGCGGAATTGCTACACATAACAGGCACTTATTGTTAACACCCGTTATCGCGACACACGTCCTTGAATAGAGCCAAAACAAAACTCTTCGTTAATATAACAAAATTGTATTAACTGCGCAGAGCTCGGATTCGGATTGAACAAATCAATGAGAGATTACTCCAATAAGAACTGAAGGTTGTGACGTGCGGAATATTTTTTTGTTTTGAATTGAACAAAGAATAAATTCTTCGCGTTGTTCAACGCGCACGTCTTCGCTAGCATATCTCTTACAGCTGCGCGTAATCAGCGGATGCACGACGAAAGGAAGATGACGAGAAAGGAGATAATGTTGATTGCGTTGTACGTACCTCATGATAAAGAGAAAAACTCCGCAGAAGCATATCAACACGGCAAGCACCGAGAAAATGTTAGACAGTTCCGCCACGGACACCAGCATCGCCGTCATCGTGTCGTGTGTCCGCGATTTCCGTCCGTCGCCGTCGTGTCCTCCTCAACAACACCAGGTGGTGCGCCGCCCGCACACATGCACACGCATACATAGGACGTACGCGCACATGCACACGCGCGAAAATATCACAACGACGACGATGACAACGTCAACGACGCCGTTTCTTTCTCGCTTCTCTCTCTTTCTCTTTTTTTCTCTCTCTTGCCGCGGCGGCACTTTCTTCTCTTTTCTTCTTCTTCTTCTTCCCTTTTTCTCGTTGTCGTCTGCTCTTCAACGCCGCTCAATTTATCAGCTGTCAACTGTCCCTGCCTCGTCGTTATTCGCGTGATCGTTTTCCGCTATCCGATAGTGACACGGGCGCTTGACAAGCGCACCGTTGTCGGCACCTCGTCATTGACGTCTACGCGACGACGTTGCTTATTCACGACTCGCGCCGTTCCGCGTGGCAGACGACGGGACGAGTGACGAATAGCCGCATTTTCTGACACACAAGCCGTACGCGCGATCGACCGGATCCCCGAGCGAAGAACCTGGGTCCAGCGGCGGTGGTGCGAGCGAAAGAAACGCGCGACGAAGTCAGCCCCAGTACGCAATGCGCGAGTGACGCGAACAAAACGATCGAACTCACCACTTGACGTCAGTGCGCCGGGACCATACGTGAGCGGAGGGGACCACCATGTTTCTCGACCACGTGACTGATCCCGACAGACACGTGCTTCTTGCGGGGTGTTTAGTACGGAGGGCCCGCGCCGTATAAAGAACTTGTATTTAATATTTTACATAAAAATCCTCTCAATCTCAAACGTTGAAGTGACAAATAAGAATTTTTAATTACACACAAATTTATCGGCACAAAATCAAACATCATATTTTTGTGCACGGAGTGTATGAAATACATAAATTTTGCACATGTGTTTTCGTAACATCTGAAACAATAACATTAATGTTTTTCTGTTATATTTTACAATAATATGTAACATTTACCAATATATATATATGTGATATAGGTATATAAAAAAATTTCATTTTCTAATCCAACTACCTGAAACAGTTAAGAGACCAGTTTTACGTTATTCAAAAAAAATGCCGAAAACCGTTCGTGTAGAACCGGTGTAAAAAAATGATGGTTACGCGACTGTGTTGCTTTTAGAGCTAAGAATAAAGAGCATGTTTTTTTAAAATAAACAAAAAATATAGTTTTGCGCACACAACATGACTGATAAGTAAAGTTATACAGAAATACAAAAGTAATCCATGATCTTTTTACGTAAATTGTGAATTTAACTTATAGTATAAATTAACAATACAGTAGACAAATATTTAGATTATACACACAAGTTGTTTGATTGGCCGAAAGACTATGCAATTATTTTGAAAATTACGATAAATTGCGTATGAAAGAGAAAGTACAAAAAAAAAACGAAAATATAAAATAACAATACATACATATATATATATATATATCTGTATATATTGTTATGTATGTAATACATATGTAAAAGAGCGATACGATAAATGAAAACGTGCATTCGTGAACACAATAAAACTTACAGTGGCCAACAGTGGCCAAGTTTGCTAGAAATGCCGCAATTATTTATGGAACATACCATTATGTAGCTGAATACACGGCGAGCTAGCGACATCTGGGTCGAACAATCACCTTGGAGGACGTTTCAATCGAGTTCGACGTCGAATGATTCGATATATCCGCTTCGCGTGTCTGTTGTTCTCATTATTGCTTCTCGAGAAGTTGCCGCTATCGACAGGGGAAGTGAAAATGTCAAAGATGCTCGCGGTAGATTTCGAAGTCTTCGGCATCGTGCAAGGTAAACCGATCAACTCGACAAAGATTGACGACGGATTTTAACAGTTATTGAATCTTACGTTATTAATCGTCATATTATTTTGTCTTCAAGGTGTCTTCTTCAGAAAAGTGAGTTAAATCGATATAATATTCGTCAAAACCTGACCGATTAATTAATCGTGAAGAACCGCACCGGAAACGCAATCGACAACAAACTCACGCGAGAACTTGCGACATCTATCGGGTTCATGTTGATTCCCTTCCGGAGTTATCACAATCCTACATTATCTCCCGTTAATGCAAACGTGCATCTTTTTTATCGATGTGTCAGCATTGGCGCAATTTTCAAGCTTTTTATATATATATAGACAACTTTATATTAAATATATTAAATATATAGAAAATATATTTTGAGATTTTTATCAAGAATATCCTAGTATAGCATAAAACGAACTAATATAACGAATAACTTTTACTGCCAACAAATGATATCTTATTTATGTGTTTGCGAATAAATAAGTACACGCAAAAACGCAGCCAGGAGCTGGATTTGAAAGGATGGTGCATGAACACGTCGAAGGGTACTGTGGTCGGTCACTTGGAAGGAAATAAGGATAAGGTCGAGGAAATGTAAGCTTAAAAGTGTGTCATTGTTAATAAGAAAACAGCTCCGAAGTGTGTCATTGATGAAAAAAAACAAAAAAAACAAAACAAAAAACATGAATATCATTCTTTTTTTTCTCTGTTTCAGGAAAGTGTGGCTTCGTCACACCGGAAGTCCACAGTCACGGATTGATAAGACGGAATTCCGCAACGAGAAAGAAATCTCAGAACCGTCCTTCACGAATTTCGAAATTCGAAAATAGGAATATATAATCGAGCAAACAAAAAACAAGTCTTTTACGATGACTTTTAAAAATTAAGAGTCTCGTCAAATATCGTGAAAATAAATATCAATATTTATTTTCACGGTCTCGCGATAACACGTAGGTTCTTATCTCAGTAAACTTTTTTGATAGGTCGAAGTAAGTTGACTTTTTTTTTTAATTATGAACGTCATTATTTATATAAAAGTCTCAGTATACTTAAATAAATAGTAATGTAATATTTAAATAATTTTATGTATGTCGCACACACAATCTTTCCTGGCGCGAAGATTATTTTTTATTTCTTCAAACACTTTGCATCTCTTTCTCTCTTTCTCTCTCTCTCTCTCTCTCTCTCTCGGTCGCATCTGTGGCCTCGTTTTCCGGAATAGGTGTGCACTCACGCAAAGTACGTACATACAACGCTATGTATACGTAACGTGGAAGCGAGAGAGGAGCAACTACAGGCGCTAGTGATCTCGCCAGCGTCTTTCCGCAAGTTTCTCATTAGTCGGTGAACAAGCGCGATGACGAGCGCAGTCTTCCGAGATCTTTCTCCGAACATCTTTCCGTCCTGTCGTATAGTCAAGTGCATTTCTTTCCTCTCCTCGTTCTCTTCGGGAGAGAACAATATTATCGTCGCATCGAAGAATGCGCCGTGACTTTTCGAGTCAGTTTTACGCTCATCGTCGCAAGTCGATCTCCAATCTCTCGATCGATCTCGCGATCGGATTACGAGCCGAGAGAAACGATCGAATTCGCCGCGTATAGCCGCGTATTGACGCATGACAATGCAATGATCGATAAGGAGAGAATGTGAGAATAGGAGGATAAAGCAGCATGAGATGTTTTGAGAGCTTCTTCAAGCACACCTGGCGGCCGCAGCAGGTGTATCAGGTGAATAAAATTTCATACGTTTTCGCGTGTGTTGTCGATATTTTTTTTTTTTATTTATTTATTTTTTTTTATCACAAACGCTCGTGATCATCGCGCGGGTGAAATCGTTCGGAAATGTATCGCGTTGCGCAAAACATATTTTGATAGTTATTTTAATCGCAAAACGTTCGATTTTTGTTATGCTAATGTAACGCGATATTATCAGAAATGACGCAGATATTGTTGTATCATGCATATCGTCTGTTTTAAATATCGACTTTTCATAGCTGAATTTAAAATAAAATTATAATATTCATAAGAGATCCGAACATATGTTACAACGCACTTTAACGTACGGTTGCTTCACTTTATTCTGCTTTTTTTTTTGCTTTATTTATAATATACGGCTATTTATTTTAAATATCTATTATTATATAAATACTAGATGATATATACATTTATAGAAAACTACTACGACGGAAAATAAATACATATGCATTCTCTGTAATAATATACGGACTCGGAAAACATGTGTGTTGCGCAAGTGCCCCATCACGCGTTCCCTCCCACACCGGCGCAGGTATGTTCGCAATATTGTTCGCAGAAAACACGACACGGTGTTTTTGAGAAAAAAACTTCGGACACTTTGCATCGCACAAATCTCTTTCTTCACGGGACACTGAAAGCAAAAGTAAAAACACTTATTGCGCGTAAATCACAATTATGTAAATCACAATTAGCGATCGGATCTATTGAAAATTCCGTCATTGCTGAAATACTTAAATGTAAGCTTCTTCCAGCTCTTCGAAGTCTCTCCGAGACTCGCGTATTAACATACATGTACATATACACAGGTATATGCAGTTATTCATATATTCCATAGTTACCTTACGGTTGCGCATGAAGTCAGCGCACAACCGGTTCCTCGAGTTTGCTTCTACAATATATCTAGCATATTTCTTCCATATTTTTTTTTTTTTTTTTATTATAATAGCGCATAGTGCACATCTAGTCTTCAGTGTATACTCAAGTAAATTAAATAAAACTATAATTTTTTTATTCACATTTTTACCTGTTTGAGTGCGTTCGCACCTCAGTAGCGCGCAAAAATGACAGGTCGACAGGCAAAGGTATCTGTCGAGATACCTAACAACTAACCAAACAATTATTACAATCAAACAATTTTATGTCGATTCGTTTTCCTTCAGTTTGAGATGATTCCCGTTACAATGAGAAGATGTTAACGGACGATATATTCTCTTTATTCGAAGACTGATGTAGATTATAGTTTTCAAGGTATCAAAATTTTGTATAATATTTTCTTCTGTAGAACACGCGCAAACACATCTTATTTAAATTTTATATATAGAGTATTACTATTTATATAAATATATATAATAATAATATTAAAAAATAGGTAATAAAAATAATATCGCATAAATTTTATTATTTTTTATTAGATAAACAAACTGGAAAATCATATATAAATTAAATTATATATATATATTAATATATATATAATTTTATAATAGTAACTATATATATAATTTAATTTATACATAATTTTTCAGTTTGTTTATCTAATAAAAAATAATATATCTAGAAATATATATATATATTAAACTATATATATTTATATATAGTTTTTGTTCACATTATATTTTCGATCGATGAGAAGCTGCGAGATGCTAATAGATTTCGATGATAGGAGGGGAAGGAGTTGGCTTATTTGTTGGTCGGTCGCGGGGTCGCGGTTGATAAGCGGTGATAATGACTTTCGCTCGACGAAACAGTTCAGTTCCTACGGCGATTTGAGCGAGCAAGTTGCCACAGCCGACAAACTGACTCTCTTGCTTCGTCAAACAACGCGCAGTATACACATTGTTATCGCACGTAAAATCTTCAGTTCAAAAGTGACAGCTTTGAAGTTCGTAAATTTTTTTCATGACGCGACAGTAGAATATGAACGGTGACAAGTCGTCGCGATAAAAAATGAGCACACCTCCGATAACGTGAGTATAAATTATATGATGTACGCGACGACTATCTGTAAAGAGATAAGATTATTGGGGGAAAGGAAAATTAATATTTTACTAAACTTAGAAAAAAGGCGGTTTAAACTCTGTTTGTGTAACGAATTTTTCAATATTTATATTATTAATAATTTCAATAATATTAATGGTTCTAGAATTTCAAAACAAGTAAATCATATGCATATCACGTTATTTGAACTTATAGCGCGACAACGCGATTCGGTCAACAACGTTCCTCTCGAGAACGGTAGCGGTGTCAGCAATAATGAGGGCTGATGTTATATTGGAGATTTCCTTATTAAACTGAATTTTCTTCCGTCCATACATTCTAACTCTAATTGCAGTTTTGAGAACAAAGACTTCTTGTCTTCGAAACTTCGAAAAGATATTTTTACGAAAGACGCGAGCAATCAAATAACAATTAAATATAAATAAATATACGGTATATTTTTTACTGCTCGTTAGTTCTTAAATTTTTTTTATCTATCTATTGTAACAGCTATACGTTAAATCCCGATTAAAGAGACTCATTAAAAAATAATATCGGTGAACATTACAATCTCGATCGCTTTTATTCGGATCGTTGACCGTTGGCGATTCTTGAGCGAACGTAACGCGACGGTGAAAGTCGGCGTTCCGTTTAGCGGATTGAAATAAAAAGCGCGAGTTAATCTCAATTAGGAAATACAATTTAAGCGAAATGCGCTGTAATAACTATAAAACAAACGAGCCATAGCGCACATTATTAATTGCAAACATATTTAAAATTTAAATGTAATTTGAGAGAATTCGTTATTATTAAAAAATATCAGAGAGAACTTAGAGAACAATGGAAATTCTCCACTTGCTCGAGAGATGTCCAAATCTATCTGTGGTTACGTTGCAACGCCGTATTCTTTCTGAAACAAAAAAAAAAAAACCTGACATTTTAATCACAACTTAGACAATGCATCGCCCGAAGAAGATGTGTGTTTACCTTTTTCAGATGGATTCGCTGTCGAGATTTAAACCGACGTCTAAGATAACAGACGTGAATCGGCACGCCGCGGGCGAGACGACGGAGCTGAGCGAGGTGTGTGTGACCGTGCCGAGTAGCAGCGTCGCGACGTCGATGCCGCACACAAGCAGCGAGATGTCGCCGTGCAAGAACGGCGGCTGCAAGATCTGGAGGAGCAGCCGCGACGGCAATAGCGGCGAGCCGCGATCTGAGAACCCTTGGCACTCGCTCAAAACAGTCTTCCTCGTCTCCGTGATCGTGGCGTTCCTCCTCTGGGTCATCGTCTACACACTGCTGGACCAGTATCAGATCATATGACGGTGATGATTGTCGTCGTGATCCTGAGCAGCTTCCGTGATCTGCCGCATCGGATCTCTATCGTTTCCTCGTGATGTTGTAAGGGCCATGATTTACATAATCATCGTTGGATCTCGTAATTTCTCTGAACTCGCAATCATGAGTAACGTTGAATCCCATGGATTCATGTTCTTGATCATTGCGATCACTATGTTAGATTTTGTGATCTTTTACATTCGCTTCTGTGGTTTTCGAGACTCGTAATCGAGTTTTTGGAATTGAAAACGCGAGAGAACAAACGTTCTGAAAAAAATGCGCGTGCTAAAGATTCTTTATTCCAAAAAGCAACGCGTAAAGTAGTTGCAAAACTTTCCAACTTAATGATGATCGACAAGAATCCACAGATAGATAGATTCGACAACAATTACGAGACGAGAAGACTCGTGTCTTGCGTCAGAATATTTAAATTTAAAATAAACTGTATATTTCGTAAATTTTAAATACTGTATATTTGTTTTTTGAATGTGTACAATAAGTTTGTATAAATATTGTAATAAAAAATATACATATGGTTTTGTGTACATAATACACGTTATATAAAAAGCTCAAACTTAAGTTTTCTTTTTATAAAAACATGGCATTCGAAACAAGAGATACACGTGGCGTCAGATCCTGATATAAATCAAGGTGGATCCAATTATATATATGTATATGTACATATGTGTGTGTGTGTGTGTGTTTGTGTGTGTTAATTATCTAACCACTTATCACGTTACACACACTAGAACTCACTGTATTCGAAGAGATAAATACGCGCATGTGTGTGTGACAAGTAGCCATCGTACGAAATTAAAACTATACACTATTGTAAATAATACTGAAAGAGGCAATCCTTAATAAAAAACGTATAAAACTTACATCGCACCTTACAAAATAATTGTACAAAACAATTCTATATTGATATAAAATTGGTCAAAAAGTCATTTTTTCTTTCTTTCTATAGATATTTATGAATTTTCTCTTTTTCTTTCTATATTTATGAATTCTTTTCTTCTACGTGCTGAACATATGTAACAATTAGACAAATAAACTTTTTGATCAATACAGAATAACATTATATACGCTTTTGGCCAAATATATGTGATAAATGAAAATTAAGTTAGTCGTAATACAGAGAAGATGTAAATTTTTATAAAATTATTTTTATTACAAACATCACGCATCGCACAATGGAAAATGCATATGTATAAATTTGTTAATGTGTTCTCGTATAAGATCACTTTTTTGCTGGTATAAAAATTGTTATCGAGTTTATAACAAATCTCCTTCTCTGCTTTACGATTCTTTTACGCGATGAAATTGTCGTTGCTAAGAAAACAATATGACTGTACAATCGAACATAGTGTCTCATGTATTTGACGAAACGTCCACACGTTGATGATCACGAAGAATCGTCGGCAGTTGACGCTATTGGCGACGATGTTATCGTTATTATCGGAAACGAGCAACCTGAGGCGGATGAAAATCAGCGTCAAGAGCTGACGGCAGCGTCGAGCAGCAAGAAGGATAAAAAAACATGGATGCAGCAGTACTCGAGCACGCAAACATTGCAGCGTGACGTTGACGAGGAGGAGCAGGAGAGAGAGGAACTAAACGACAACGTGATTATCCATTTTACGCGCTTTTCACTCATCGCGAGAAAGCGAGTATCGATACCGGATGCGCGCATGTTTTCAGATCCCAGCGGCGACGGAAAGACGAGTGTCACCGAGGATGATTGTGATCGGTTGGGACAGGTTCCGTTCGAGGCTGATGTTGTTTCTGATAGGATGTCTCCTGATCTGGGCCTGCATCTTCTTCCCGCTGCTCGGTTCTTGAAAACTGCCTTGTTCCGTTGTTACGAACAACACGTTGATAAAAACACTCAATCGATCGCATACGATTCGAAACGACGACATTCAATATACACACACATGACATTCACATTTTTACGTATATATATATATATATATATATATAAAATACTACGTCAAATAATATAATAACTTTACATTTTTGGTATTAACTTATTTACATGTGTAATACAATATGTCATGTATGCGTTTAAGGTAACATTATTTTAACGTATATAATTCTATAAATATAATTTCTACGCGTAACATCCACATTCTTTCAAGGAAAAAAAGATGAAAAATTATTCGCGCACAACTTCCGAGTTGAAGCCGCGTTTATGTTTCATTTTTCACATCGACGTTTTGCTTTTACTCAGGATTAAGAGCAGATATTAAAAAGAAAAAAACAGATAAACACTCAAATCTTAGAAAACAAACTCTGAGAATTATTTCATACTTTTGTTTACAAAACATTTTCGTTGTATAGTATATTGTTATTAGATGTTCAAATTAGTTTTCAAATTTGTTATAAATTTATTTTCTCAAAATCGCAAAAAGATCTAGTCATCACAGCAGTTGTCATTGTTTTTATTGATATCCGTCCCATAAAAAAACTCACATACTTGGACAAGAACATTCGAAAACCAATTTGTACATCTAATATTTAGCACACACGTTATTTTTCACGCAGAAACATACACGAAGTGGTAAAAAGTGGTAACGTACAATGGCAAAATGTTCTTAATTGACGATTATATAAATATATAGTTTCTAAATATTATATTTTTTTAGCATATACGATAAGTCTCACAATCGCTGCGTCTACACGATAACAGCTGCGACAGACGTGTTGACAAAAAATCTCTCTTCACAAAATTATATTTACAAAATCAAGTCCACGTGTTACATCTAACTGTATTTACGAATTCTTCATCACGTGAACGATCTATCGCTTTGGTTATGGAATGAGAAACATATTCGTTAAGCGCCATCCTCGTCGCAGTTCCATTTTTTTTTTAACGTTAAACATCTCAACACATTGACACTCATCTATAAATTCTTTTCAAATATATAACAAATAATACGATAAATGTCATTTTTCCTCATTCGTTGTTTCAAAACGTTGTAATATTATAACTTATATACGTATTACCTTGAAACCGTTCTGTTTGTTGCTGGACGAGCGACGTTGCTTCTCTCGGGAAACCTTTCTCCGCAAGCTCGACCTCTTTATCGACTCCGCGCTCGCGCTCAGGCTCATCGGTTTCGAAGAAGCTTGAACAGGAAAAGTTGAACAAAAACCTAAAGAAGTAAGAAGAACGACTCGATAATTTAACCCAGAAACCAGAAAAAAATGTTGTTACGAGCCATTTGTCAATTTCTTCTTTCTCTGGTGTTTTGAGTTAAAGACACATTTAAGAATTTTCAAAATCGCTCGATTTCCGATTGTTTACCGATATTGCCGGAGGAAGATCTATTCGAATTGTGCAGAACGTGTATCGTTGCGGGCTCGCTGGTCATCTCTCCCCTCACGGGCGAGAGAAACCACTCGGATCTGGTTCGCATCCGCTCGGTTTGTCTCTCGTGAACCTAACGATAATGATAACGCCAATCAATTATCTTCTTGCATTAATTTCACGTCGGTTACTGTTTAGTAGAAATGCTCGCCTAAATAAGAACGGACACAAGTTTCTTCAAGCTGTGAAAACTTTTTACAAAAGAACGCGTGAAAAATACATATTAAAAGTAACGCTCTATTTAATTCCGGTGCTAGGTCAAACTTGTCGTTAACTCGTCGACAATGTTAGTGCGATTTACCTGCGGCATGTACGTGAGATTTCTGGTGCTCTCGGCGTAGCGGTTTATCGCGCGCAGCTCGTCGAGTCTCGTGCTCGTCAAGCTGAAACTTCGTTTGGAAAGATGGCTGTTGCTGCTGCTGCTGTTACTCAAAGAACGACTAGATATCTGTAAATTTTCGAGAAAATCGAAAACATCGCGTTTTTCATATCCAGAAAAGCATTACGTTCGAAAACGTAAAACTACCTGCGCGAAGCTCTCCTCGTCCACACTGACCGAGAGACGTTTGCAATTTTCGAGCAAAATGTTCTCCGGAATCATGCTTAATGATGACGTGAGTTTCATCGTTTCAGGTACGTGGACCAACGCCAGCGTTGATTGCGATTGCTCTTGATGCAGTATTTCTGTCATACGTAATGGTAATTAAATTTCAATATAAGTCTAATTTATTTGCGCAAGATTATCGCATTCAATGTACTCATAGATAAAATATCGGGAGCTTTATTAGCTGAACACATGTACAACTTACTATCTAAATTAAACTTCAGTCCCCACTTTACACACTCGCATTGTAATCGCGTTTTCTCCGCTTCCACCGATAAACCTTGTTCTGTAATTTATAAACGCGCTTGGGGAAATGATCATCATAAATTGGTCGCAGAAGCGCGTTTCGGAGAAATTAGTCACATTATTGTCATAAAAACGCGCTCCGCACGTGTGAAAGCTTACTCGTTTCGGGAGCGTTTGAAGCGTATCGGAAATTAAATATCCAGTCTTTTTCCACTTTCATTATCCGGCCGGTAATACGTGCGTAATATTCGTAATTGTCTTTCCCAAATAGATTTAAAACGCTAAAGTTATCTATTAAGAACTTGGTAACTCGTGTGGCGATCTGGAAATGGATTGTCGAGAAGAAAGGTTATTTGAGCGTGACGATAACAAAAGAGAGACGAGAAAGTGCGGATCGTTGTTGTGCCACTGACCTTAAATCTGACAACGTCTTCCACTTTGGCAGTCTTTCCGTCGCTGACGCAGCTGTGAAAAAATGAGGGTGCGACGGAGACGCCCAAGGCTTCGCTGTTCATATGTGTTTGCGCTAACTCGCTATTTACCGCAATCAATCTGAAGGTTCCGAAGAGCAATACCAGCAATCGCTGCGTGTACAGCTGCAGGGAATTGATCAATCTAGATCAGAAACAAACGTGTCTTCGTTATAAATCTGAAATTCTGTTCGTGTCTGTATTTCGCTGTATCAATTGATTATATTACGTGTATATTTGGTCTCGTTGTTGTTCTATATTTTCCAACTGAATGATGTTAAACAGCTGATCCTCGTATTCCTTTCCGAATATTCCTCCGGGTATCTTGCACAAGAACTTCTTTATCACGCTGGCAATCGTGTAGATACTAAAGTTGTTGATATTAACTAGCCGACCCGTCTGCAGAATATGTATCAACTTTTTCATATTTCCCTGATGGCCGGGAGCTCGAAAAATATTTTTCGCGAAGGGAGCTTCTTTGTTCAATATCAGGATGAGAACCTAGAATACAAAGGAAACTCTCATTATCATATTTTGCATACACCTTGGACGGTGTTAACAAATATATAGTTTGCCACTCACCAGCAACGGACCGGGGATGTCATTTTTGCATACTTCATCAAGCAGCACTCCGAACTTGACTCTACAAAAATAAAAAAAAAAAAAAAAAGGATTCAAACGTTAATTTTTCCAATAGGCAAATTTTCAAATTCGATTTCAAAGACGATAGCGGGATAAAATTGCAATTGAAAAATTCTGGCTGTAACCAAAGCAAGTTTTTTTCTCTCTAAAACGGGCGGTCTCATAGGCACACATGTTGAATTAGAGGTTTCGTGGCTTCGCGCGTTTCGATCTTACGAAATAACGGCGCTATCACAAATATGTAGTACTACTAAGTACGCTAAACAAGTAGCTTCGCATGTAATTCACAGCGCTAATTATCGTGATATGCTTCGAGAAAAAAAATATCAACACGCACATTAGTAACATACGTTTACACGTAGTCTCTTCCAAACTCGGCGATTACTTACGATTCTACCCACGCTCCTTCGCAGAACGTCAAACATACAACGCAGAATGCCAATAATATTCGCTCGACATATTGTTAAATATCAATTATCTGCGAAAAAATGTAAATCTTTTATTATACCCGAATTCAGTTCCTCATCGTGTGTATGTGCGTGTGTAACACACTATTATTGTTTTTCTATACACTGTTGTATAATATAAAAAAAAAATATAACATACATATTTATAGATATATATGTACATACACATAATATCAACACTTGAGGGCTATAATGTTCCATCATCCATGGAAAATCAATGGATGAACACCATAAGCCCTTAGGTGTATAATTAAAAAACTATTTAATAATTTCCCAAGACGTTACAATATAATTTCACATCTGTGGCCTTCAAACTAGCACATGCGCGCGATTACACGTAAGCAATAAAAATTAACTTATTTTTTCTTAATTATTTATTACGAAGTACCCTTTTCTTTTTACAAATTCAAACATGCGACAGCACGTTGAATAATTTTCGAGAAGAAAACAGAATCATGCATTTCGTGATGTGTGCACGATTACAATATTCACAGAAGATTGTGAATAATTTCACAACACGAATATAAATTTGAAGAAAGAAACAACATATATATTTCGAATCTATAACAATATGATAACAAAAAAAAAAAGATGATTAACTCAGTCACTCAGACAATATACTAACTTTTCGAGACGTTTCGGGCGATATCGTTGCCTTGAAGTGGAATGTCCACAACCTGTTACAATATTTCCCAATGTAGTGGCGCGTAGATGGATTCTTTCTGTCCAATTGCTCATTTCATAAGTAAGGAAGACAATTTAACCACAGACTAATGATTTTTTTTATCTTCTGAAAAAAGCCAAGTTCTCTCTGAACACTGCAGCTTGTCATAGACACTGAAAAGACACGTCATTTATTTATCACTGCTTTATCAATGTTTCTTATGATTGTAATTTGAAGATATTTGTTGTTTTTTGAAAATTTTTCCCTGTTGTATCTAATAATAAATTATAGATACACAAATTATTACAAATGTAGATTTTCAATGTTTTTTTTTATGACACACAATGTGTTTACTTTTGCTTTATCTTATCTTTGTCATCAATATTGTTGTATTAATCATAATTTTATTCTTTGTTAAAAACATATATTCTACACTTATCAACATATATATTTTGACAAACAATTTTTACACGGGATTAAAAATGAGGATTAATTAAAACAAAAGGCAAAAAACATCTAGTAAAAAAAAATTCAGCGCTACTCTGCGAGAGTTTTGTATAAATCGCGTTATTTTCTCTCGCGCTAAAGTTAATGTATAAAATAAGAAAAACTGCATGTGACCATTAACGCATCACATAAAACAATTTCATAAAATCACAGCGAACGTTAAAAATCGTGTATTTCTCTATTAGTCACAATTTCACTTTCAACTTTACGTCTTACTATATCGCAAGCGCGCGCTACGATTTCAAACCGATCGATACGCGTGTGAACAAGTATAAACAAGATGGACCGAAATCGCAAGGAGAGATATAAGCGGAAGAATGTCGACGGATTGAGACAGGAAAAATAGAAGAAAACCGAAAAAGTCTGAAACGAAAAACCAAAAACGACTGGCTCGTCTCTCTCGCGAGAGACCGGCACACGTGAAATATGCAGGAGGAGAGGGGAGAGAGAGAAGGAAAGAATCTTACCAGGACGCGAGGACGGCCAGGATCTCGCCAACAAGCAAATCCCGTTCAAAGGGGAAGTGACCGCCGTTCCTGGCTGTGTGTATAACCTAAAACCGCACGTGTCGAGTCGCAACGAACAGAAAATCTAGGGCGGGCGGACACGAACGGAAACGCGACTGGAGCGTCTACGTTTCCATGGAAATGTCACCGCCGCGAAACCCGAGCGCCAACATCGGTCCACGTCTTCTGTGTGTGTGTGTAGCAGCAGAGAGAAACCTGAGAGCGGCCAAGCCCATAAGAGTTTTTACGATCGCTATTCCGGCCTGTAAGCTAGCGCATGTCCATGGGTGGTGCACATTGGCGACTACGTAGCGATGTCCACGAGCGACTTGTCGATACGTATGCTATGTTCAC
>QVNZ01008081.1:0-21471 GCA_014825645.1 Pseudomyrmex dendroicus | reverse complement strand
AAAAAAAAAAAAAAAAAAAAAAAAAAAAAAAAAAAAAAAAGTAGAAGAAGTAAAAAGAATAAAACGGTCCGAGATATTCTATTGCTCGATGGCTCGTCTATTTCTCTCACATGGTATTCGCGGAGTGATGGAATGTTTATCAATAGATTAATCTCGGAGATCGGCGGGTGGTTCCGCGTCGTCGCCGGGCAGGCTCCTCGATTGCGATTAAACATAAAAGTATTATTTCAATCTGGCCCCTCCGCGCGCGCGTCGGCCATACATTCTCTCAGTGTGTACGTCATCCCCGTCGGCACACACCTATACACACACATATGTACACGAACGCCACGCTTTCGTATGTGCGCGCGCACTTACTCGCGCGACCGATAGATCGGGCATTTTTCCATTAGATTGGAACTTGATTAAATTGAAAATCTGTCAATTTAGGAAAAAGCATCCGACAGCTTATATTGACGGTGGACATTATACGCGGTGGCCAACGAGGCAGAACTCGTTGGCCTGACAACTAGCGGAGATATAAAACCCATCGTCGCGACGATGGACCCCGGGATGCGCGCCGGGGCTGTTTACTTTTTGCTTCCTTTTGCGCCCTTGTAAAATTAATTGCCGGACGCTCTTTGAGGGTGACGCTCGCTTTCGCTGTTCTACCGATCGCGGAAATTTGCTCACGGTGTCATTCGTTCAATCTCCACTCTGATACGATTCCGAGTCTCTTCCACCTCCTCCTCTTCCTCCTCCTCCTGAATCTTCTCCTGTTACATTGCGAGAGATATAAACCCCCGCTCGCGAGTTTTTGTGACAAACGCGTTTATCGCGCGCACTTTGAACAGCGAATATAATATGATTTTAACAGATTTAATTCGCTCGCATTTGCCGCGTCAGGCGATCAAACGAAACCGCGGATGAGTTTCGAAGCGCGTCACACGCCACCGCGATAAAAGAAAGAACCTCTTCTCTGTTTCTTCGTGGTCGTTTAACATGCGATTCCCGTGTATAATACGACATATTGCCTAATTAACTATGTTCGAAACGTTGCGTTACGCAAGAGCGCACAAAAGAAAAGGGCATTACACGTTAAAACCAAAATAATCTGGATATAAGAGATAAAGAGCATTATCGCGATTGATTTAAAACAGTATCTTGCGACGAGCAGCGCTAAGCACCACGCGACGTGATTGCAATTCGCTTAGCCGGTACCATTGTCCGAACCAGTTCGATGTTCGTGCAATCAAGAACGTATTACGCTTACGATAAGGCGCCGCGATTACAATTTAAATTGAAAATGCGGCCTGAGTTAACGATAATACTCTCTGGGGGAGTATTTCCGGGCTGATACGGTTTGTTATTAAAAATATTTTTCGGCGTGCTGATTCTGGGATTGCGAAGTTCCGTTAAAATTTTAAATTGCGCGAAAATTACATGTCTCTCTCTTTCTCTTTCTCGCTTTTCTCCCCCTCCTCTCTCTCTCTCCCCCTCTATTTACTCTAAGAAAAACGATTCCATACAACAGTCTAGTCGGAAAGACCAAACTTTACATTAGCTAACGCTGTTGGAGCGAAGTTTAATCGTATCTCGCGAGTGTCCAGGCGGACCTTGATTAAAGACGATCGCGGGACGGGAAGAACCGCGGATAAGTCAGACCGTAATCGCGTACCGGGATGCGGCCTTTTAAAGTAGGAAACTCGCCGGAAACTACCGGCTGCGCGAGAACTCCCCGGTGCGGTGCCAAATAACAATGTTGGATCTCATAAACAAGGAGACAAGACAAATACCCGCCTGGACGGCGGTTCCTAGGGCGCAGAGTGGACAGAGTCCGTTCCACCGCCCACCCACCCCTCCGGGGATGGGAGACTCTGCTGGTAATTTCACGGTGTCTTGCATCCCTGAGGCCCACCCTCTCCCTCTCCCCGTTACACCTCGTCACGCGAAACACTCACGTAACGCGATACGTTAGTAGTCGCATTCGTTCAATATATGCTCGCGCTGTGATCGGCTATGATCAATGCGAGTTCCTCGTGTTCAACATCTCTTAAGTTTCCACAAATTTTTTTTCACACGCGTAAGAATCGTCGTTTTTTTTTTTTTTTTAATTAGTGATTACTATTTTTTTTAATTAGTGATTACTATTAAGTTCCAGAGAATTTTGCGTGCAATAATTGGACAGTATTTAACTCAAGATATTTCTTGGGTCTCTCGCGCCGAAGAGAACGAGTCTCCTTTGATATCGAGATAAAATTACGCACAACGCGCGCGCAAGACAGACACTCACAGATTTACACGCGTTTGAGAAACGCGCCCGGTTGTAATGCGCCGGCGGGAGCTTTATCTTGAAGCAAGTACACGACGTCTAGAATAGAGGAAGAGAGGGGGAGGTCACTGGGATTTGCGCGAATGGCCGACGACTTAATTGATCGAGGGCCATAAGCGAATTAGGGATGACCAATGTTCCACGTGCGGAGCTCAGGAATATGGACGGGGAAGACGCCGAGTTAATTCAATTCGAGGAGGCTGAGGAGGGTTTCGGGACGTCTCTCGCGAGACGTAAATTTGCGTGCGGACCCGCTCCCTCTCGGAAACCCCTTTCCTTCAAGAACGACGGACACTCCAACAAATTGCATCGACGCCTTGAAGAACTGGCCGTTTCTTTCTTCCTTCCTTTCTCTTTTTTTGTTTCTCTTCCTTCCTCCTTCGAATGTTCTCCATCTTTTTTTCTCTCTCCTTTCGTTACCGCGCGGTCGCGAGTCGTAAATCAAATTATACGTTGAGTGAGATTAGATTTCTGTTTGGCCACGCTCGAGTTCACGAGCAGTAGATTCGACGAGGGGTAAAGACTGCTGCGGTAGAAACCTTCGCCCTTCCTGTCTTCCGCGCCACCCACGTCCCAACCCCGACCCATCCCTCGGCGTGCCACGGTGCTGGCCCGGCGATGGTGCTGGTACTGCTGCACTACGAGGTCCAACATTAGTTAACGATTAATCAAGGCGCTTGTAGCTCAACATATATCATTAAACTAGTTAGCGAAGTAGGGTCGGCCAAGTGTGCTGACCACTGGCTACACCACCCACCGCCCCATTCTCTCTCTCTCTCTCTCTCCGCTGGCCGGCCCTGACCGAACCCCTTTACCTCCTTTCCGCTCCTCTCCGGTTTGCTCGCGGAGTCGATCCAACCCTCTGGCGACGTGCTCACGTACCGAATGGAACTCTTAGAGACTCCAGAAGCGAGTTTAAGCTCGTCGCTGGTGTTTCGTCCGTTTCTGGCGTGTGCCAATTGCTTGTTAAAGCGCGGAAACCGGGAGAGGGAAACACTTCGGTACAGTCGAGAGAGGGGGGAAAGTGGGGGGAGGCGGTTACGCTTTAACTCGCTAATGTCAGAATGAGTTCTCGTCTCTCGTTTATCTCAGTCGTGAGATGTCGATAAGACGTGAGAATCGCCAAACGGAAGCTCGCGTTGGAAAACACCTGCGCTGCTGTACGGAACGCGATTTGATCAGACGAAGAATAATATTGCGAGAACTTGTAAAAGATCGATGAACTCGTTATACATATTTGATCAAACAACGAATCAAAATACCACCCTATCTAGATCCCTCTGTCTCTTTCTCTCTCGGATTGACCTTCTCTCGCATCTTCTCGCTTTTCTATGCCCGCGCCCGTACTTCGTCTCTTCCAGTTTTAACCATCGGGAGACGGCCGCATAGCCTCCCGTGCGCCCGCGGGCGCCCCTTATAAATCCTGCAGGACTCCTGCAGGCACTAATGTACGACTGTTTGCGGGTATAACTTGGCCCCGACACGAAGGATAGGGGATGGTGTTTCCAGTACATGCTAAGCCGGGGCTAAAGGCCCGCTAGACCGAGCCATTCCTCACTGCCCTACAGACTTACACCTCCGCCCCCGTATGCTTGTCTTTGCTTCTTATCCCTAAGCAAATGTGGTCACCGCGAGGAGGGCGCAGGGATTTATTGATGGATTTACGACCTTGATGTTTGGATCTTGGAGTAAGACGAATGGAATCTTGAATTCGCAGCCCGTCATGCGTGTTTAAACTTTGCGCCACGTATCTTAGAAATGTCAACACGACGCGTCTTATCGCGTGTTTTCGGTGCTTCAAACAATCGCTTTTGAAAGTTATATACGATCGAGTAAGTGTAAAAATAAAAAACAAAAGAAAAAAAATAGAAATTGTTGCGGATTATAAACAAAGAAAAAGTTTACTCGAGATTTCTTAAAGCAGAAAAATGATTTGTGAATAGAGAGAGAGAGAGAGAGAGAGAGAGAGAGAGAGAGAGAGAGAGAGAAAGAGACCGATGTAATTTGTAACTGTCGAACCGATGAACTCGTTTGATGACCTACGAAAGATACCATCCAGAGATTATCGACATTTCGCGATGGAGCAGAAATCCGAAGGGGCTAGACACATTAATACCGTCGCAGGGAATCACTTGGCAAAGTTATTTGACCACCACTGTTCATCCTGGGAGATGGTATTAAATCCCCATCCCTTTCCTACCACCCTACACCCTCCTCCTCCAGTGGTACGGACAGACTTGTACCAGAGCGAGCCAGGCACCAGTGTCCGGCGGTGTCGTCGGCAAACGTTTACTCGACAAACAAACTCAACTCCCGTCCCTGCTTCACCATTGCGCGACTCTGTTTTACTATATAAATGAGATGGTCACCCTAAGTACAGGGTTGAAAGGGATGATACTGTACGAGTGTGCGTCGCGTCGGTGCCGCACAGTCGCTCTTCAGCGAGTGACTGTCACCGTCGATCCTTCGTCTCTGGCCTTCGAATCCCACACGAAGGGATGGAAGACGAATGATAAGAAATAGTTGACGTCCGGAAGTGTTCGCCGTAAATTTCTCGTTTGTCAGCGTTTCTCCGAAAAACTCGAAAAACACATCGTCACTGAATGTGTTATTTTTTTGCGAAACAATAATTGTAGCTTTAGAATGCAATATATACAAAAAAAATTGCTATAATTGCTCAAATTCGATACATCACTATCCGTATAATAATAACGCAAAAGGAAACGTAAGCTTTCTTTTAAATTGTGAGATCAAAAATATCAATTTGAATCTATCAAACGTGTCTGTATTGTAACAAATTGACAATTTAAAAAAAAAAAAAAACAAAAAATCAAGAGCACGGAGCACACAATGTTGCGCTGATAAAAACAGGATATGGCCAATAAATTTTCTCGTGGCTTTGCAAAAATGTCGATCGAATATCAACGTTAATAAATAATAGAATTAATTTGTGAATTAGCTTCGTTATCGCGTTTGAATCCATTTATGGTTGTTGCGGGGCGTTCGTTACGTAACAGAGAACAAATATGGAAACAATCTTCGTGCCTGGAGGATGAATTTCATTGCGAAGTTAGTGACCGTTCGGCTGCCCAAGAATAATATAATCCTCCGGTGTGCGCCGAGACTACTCTGTATTAATGTTTGCCTCGATATCTGTAAACAGGCATTACCTGTATCTCTGGACCGAGGTGTAACTATCCGCTGGGCGAGCTCATGGTAGATTTGAACGTTAGCCCGCCACAGGGATTAGAAACTTCCTACGGCGAGGTCACCGTGCATACTGTTTGCGTTTCTCTATCGGTGCCTCGTGGAAAGGAAAAGAGGAATACCCTGGTTCGGTTGGCTTGGATTTACGCGAAGTAACGGACATTCTCGAAGCTCTGAAATAATACGAGTTAGCCGAAGAAATTCCGCTCACTCTGAGCACCAAGTCTTCCTCTCGATTTAATGCGAAATTCCGATAATTTTAATTTTATTCGTGTATTTCGAGCGAAAGTTTTTTTTTTGTCACACCCGTTAGAGCGGGTCTTGTGTTCGAACAAAACAATTGTTTTTAATCGCGAACACGTAACGCCGAGAGATGTGACGCAATAGATGCATCGTTCCGTAAAGAAGCGCGACTTAAAGCGGCCGATCTCTCCGTATGAGGAGACGCGCAGGCGAGAAATCAGCCATTAAACGCGCGAGGAGAGACGTGCGCAACACATATCGCGAAACAAGGAAGACGCGGCCGTAAGGAAGAAGAGTTCATTGCGAACGATAATGCGTCGGGTGAGCGATGACACACTAGCATTACCGTGGATGACAGAGTGGTCGGTTTCGTTCACGCGCGCGTGCGTGCTACGCGCGCGCGTGTACGTGGACAGACGGCGGTTAACTGACGCGGCATATTTACATTGTGCGGCGGTGCAATTAAGCCTCGTATCCGGCATCAAGCGTAGGAAATTCCGTGCGGACTAACACCTTGCTCCCTGCATTCACGCGGCTTGCTCTCGCGTCCTGCCTCGCATTTTGCCATCCTTCTCCTCGCCACGCCGAGGATGGACGCATACGGTAAACATCCGTAATTCAACCTCTCCTTTCTTTGTCTCTTACGGTCGTACGCACCGAGAAAATTGCCTAGATTACTTACGTAGCAAAATTACTATTTCCTTATATTTATTCATAAGAGGGTGGAAGACAGTTATTATATAATAAATAAGCATTCAAGAATGTTTATTTAAACTAATACTAAAATTGTGGTTACACATACTTGTGATTATATTTGTGCCCCTTTCCTCTCCCCCTTCCTTAAAAAAAATTTTGTGATGAAAATTATATTTATTTAATATTTCGCGCCGACATCTGCATTAAAAAAAAATAAATAAATAAATAATTTTATTGCAGCATCCCGTGTTACAAGTATCGCGGCGAGATATGTTAATAGATTCCCCGCGAAATTACAGATATTACGCAAGTATATAGCCAGAGCTATTTCTCCGATCACACGCAAGTAATCGAACCATTCTTCCCGTCCGTGACTGTTGCCGGAGATATAACTATTTCTAGTACTCGTAAGGGAATTCCTCAGACCGCTTCGAATCGGGTGGGAATCGTCGGAAACGTTTCAGAGAATCCTTAGTTAGTGTACCCACGATGCGAACGCTTCTTGCGAATGATCGTTCTCTCGGGTGCGTGCGAGATGTTCGATCGCACGCAACGCGGCGGGAGAATGGGAAAATCTCCGACTTGTTTCTCAAGTATTATAATAAGAAATTCCGTCTAGATGTCTCGACTACGCGCGACCGACCGCGCACACACATGTAACGTTCTGACGTAATGTGCTAATTGAAGCATTTCGCAGAACGGAGTTACGGACGTACATACGCGAGTTAGTTGTAACGAAAAGAAAATCCGTAAATCGTGGACAGTCACTAGACGCCGACGTATTTTTTTTTTTTTTTTTTTAATTTTTTTGTTAAAACTATAACGACAAATAATATAAAAATATTAAACATTGGTTCTCGGTAAAAAGGCAAAATGTCAGCAATTTTGCGAATAAAATGGAATATTTATTAATGTTGATCACATGATGCTGTTTCGCGTTTTAACGACTAGTCGATAAATTATAAAAATCTTGATAAAACCTCATGTATAATTTTCCTGCATCTGACAGCATCTACGAACTATTTTATAGACGGGGTAAATAATCGTCGAAGAGCGCCGCGCGGGCGCGCGTGTGTACATGTGTGTACTAGCACAAAAATAATTTGCACAAATAATCAATCTCAACTTCTTGCCTCTCGTCGGTTGTTAGCGTGCATTTATCGCGACGAAGATAAAGCGTAAGAAGCGCGAAGAGAAGTGTGTCGTGCGAACTTGATAATCACTTTCCGTCTCTTGTCAAGCGCGGACTTATCGAGCCCCGCTATCTCTCGCTTATCCGCGGTTGCGTTTGTCGTTAAGCCCGGCCCGCCAACATTTTGTAATTGATTGAAGCGAAATACACAGTCGTGGAAGGCGGGTAAATCGGGGGACAGCCGAGATCCAGTAAGTCAAATTTTCCCGTCAAGCGACGGCCGCTCGTCCGTGTACATGACGTTTTAATAACGGTTCGTGAGCGATTGAAAATGTCAATCTACTTCGCTTTTGCAGAGAGAGAGCGTGCGTGTAAGCGCGTGCACTACGTTCGCGATGCGTGCGAAACACTCGTCGGTACATAGCCCCGGATATATCTCTCGGTCGTCGACCAACCATCGTCGTCTCGTTTTAAGATTTACGCGCGATCTCGCGTGTTCACTTAACATGTCTCGAAATTGTCAAGATATTTCCAATCAACTCCCACATACCAATCTCCCGTAACGCTAGGAGAGATTTTATTGGCGTAAAACTTTCGCGCGAGAGGGGGATAAACACGCGCGCGCGTAGCGCGCAAAAAAAATCGACCAGACAATATGTAATATACTATGAATTTTTTCTCTTTTTTTTTCGGTTTGAATCGGACCGTATCTCGTTTCACGTAAAATTTTTTTTTATAAAATACGTAATTATTTTATATTCCAATAAAAGAGATTTTTGCCGAGATAAAAAGTAATAAAAAATTTCATATTAATTTTTAAACACGGAGCGCAAATTTTTCATCGGAACATATGGTAACAAGGGTTACTCGTTTAGATACATTTATATATTATGCAGTATGTAATTACTTTCCGATATAAAAGCGAATTTTTTGCCAATATAAAAAAAAAATAAAAATTTATATTAATGTTCAAAATGTATTTCCGCCTTTTTGCCTTTTTGCTGTCGATTATTTCAAGATAGAGACAGAACGATGATACATGCCTTTTTCCTCTCTGTAATGCCATAATGGAATTGCATTCCCAGTGTCTCGTTTAAACGCGAAAGTTGCGATACGATCGCGACGATTCAGGCCGGAATCGCGTTCGAAAACTCTGCATTAATTAACTTTGATTAAGAATTCGCGTGATCTCTTTCTACATCGCGAATTCACCTTAAATATAGACAAAGGAAGAGGAGGCACATTTACACACGTTAAATACCGGCTAGCGGAAATTTGAAAAACTTAAAAAACTTAGCACAAACTGAAGAAAATTGCTGTATTATTCAAAAAGTCAAAATTGAACACAAAGCAATCTTCAGCTGTGCCTCGTGTATTTTCGGTAATCAATTGTTTTCACACTCGACATCCCGGTCAGAATACGACGATATCCGAAACAATAGCAACGTGGACTGGAGAAGCTGGTATCGCCAGCGCGCGCTAGTTTATCTAGCCGGTTCCATCTTTTATTAGCATCCCGTAGAAGCTATTTCGTGGCCCTTTCTCTATCGCCTAACCTATCCAGGCAGTTTCTCCGGAGTCTCGGCCGTTCCGTAGTCGAGCAGGAGTACCAGAAGTGCGTATTTACGAGCGTTCCCGTCCATAAAGCAACCTCGCGCCTGATTTTGATACATTCTCCGCTCCGAGCACTATCTCACGCGCGAATACGACCTACGTAGCCATACACTTGGGATTTATGGTGATGCTGCGCGCGTAAGCGATAGTTTTGTTTTGTATTCCATGTACTCCGAGTCAGTCAGTTTCCCGCTTTTTTCGCGCTCGCTATTCTCCGGAATTTCTCGCGGATTCTCGATGCCGTTCGACGAACGATAAAAGAAAACGAGAAACTTACACAGACACGCCGTATTGCGTGAATGCAAATAAAAATTGAAGTTTCGTCGATATAAATATCTTGTGTCCTTTCTCTCTCCCTTCTATCCCTTTTTTCTCTTCTTCTCTCTTTCTGCATATTTCGTCCCGACATAATTTGTCCTAGCGAATTCCAATGCGTTCCGATGAGGAAATCAGCGAGCACGAATTGAGAGTGAAATAACGAAAAGAATAACAAGAGGATGCGCGTATATATATTATGTGAGAAACCCTTATTATGCTTGTTAGAAACGCAAACCTCGGGAGATATGCGCTGTGAAATTTAAAACGACACAGCAGACGGATATGTGTTGCTGAAACATACATTAGGCGTTGGAGAAATAACGACAGACCGGCGCGGCGCGGGCAGAGGAATAAATACACGGCGGAGAGCGCGAGGCAACCCTCTAGCAAGCAGCGGCAAATATGCAGCTGCCACTCCGAGACATATTTTCGTATCCGATATAAAACTTGATGTAAATCGATAATCGCGTATTGTTTCCAGAGCCACGTTTATTTTCGTACGGATGTCAGAACTCGTGCAAGTAAATTGCGCGATATTATAAATTAACGTATGCCCTGGGCTACTTAGTCCATTTTATTGAAAATCCAATATCTCTCTCATCGCGAGGAGAGAATTTGTTTAATATGCAATATTGTTGTTTTGCGCGCATCTATGAGTAAGTATGTGTGTGTGTGTGTGTGTGTTTGCATATTTCGTCAACTGCGCGCTATCGATTGTACGCGGAGGAGAAATGTTGCGGATATCGCTGCTTAAAATATACATTAGACGCCACGAAATAATGATGCAGGTAAGAGAGAGGTTGCTTATGCAGGAATACATGCATGGGAAACGTGAAGGGCCGATATTGGACGCGCTATATACATATACGTACATTGGACAAGGGCCACTCGTCCGCAGTTTCTCGCGAACGTGAGTCTATGTATATGTATGTACATGTATAGATATATATATATATATGTATGTATTGTATATATATATATATATATATATACATATATATGTGTGTGTGTGTGTGTGTATATATATATAAAGCGTCTGTGCATATCGTAATCACAATATTATGCTGGAATTGGGCGGGTCGGGTTTTCCATTTCTATTTTAATGGCATCGGGGATTTCAAACGGGGCTGAGCCAAGCGTCGCGTAATAACTTGTATCGCATCGAAAAAAAAAAAAAATATCGAAAGGCCCTGCGAGCCGGTTTACGATCCTCGTTTTTCGTTCAATGCGTTTTATTGAAGTCTCCCCTCCTTTTCTCCGTGTCGCAAATCCCGACGTTTAAATGTTAAATGTTTAAACAAACGCGCGCGCGCTTTTGTTCAAAAATTTTCTTACATTTTGTTCGTGACAATTCGCGCGGTACCGTTTGTGCTCGAGAAGCGCGCGGATGGAAAATTGTGCAACGCGTAATTGTTCTCCGCATAAATGCTTAACCGTAATTGAAGCTTCAAGAGTGCGGCCGTTCAAATAAATCCTCCGCTAAGCGTGTATTCGTACGAGTGTTTATTAATTATCAGCAACTCTCACAACCACGCGTTAGATATCTTTGCGCGTGTGTAAAGAGAGAGAAAGATAGAGAAGGAGAGAGAGAGGAGAGAAATCGATCGTCGCATGCCGAGTGGTTGTTTCGAAAGTTCCACCTTATTTCTTTCACGGAACTTCGCGAATAAAGGCGGAACCGAAACGGGACAAATGGTGCACAATATTAGCATAATGTATGTTGCAATTATCGTTATAATTGCCCAAGTTGCTGGCAACTAGTTTCAATATACGTCCACCTGTACGTTTTTCCTTCGGGCGAACTGGGCGTTACTTTGAGGGGATTTGCGAAACTTCTTAGAGACCAAATGTATCACAACATACATAAAGAAGACGGTGCATATATTAATTTTTTAAATATACAACTTTTCTATAGAGACGATTATAAATTCTTTAAAAATTGTTTATTCTAACATCGCATAAGAAACATGAAGGCACTTGTAGCGAATAGCTAAATACAAAACAATAATTGTTTTGACAGTGTTTGAAAAAAAATTGGAATAATATCGTATTGAATAATTAAATAATTAGAAATTAAAGATAACCAGTGTCTCAATGTGTCGAATACGGAAACGGTGTCGTTGCCGACTCTGTTTTACAGGGTGGAAAGTTCTTCAGAGGGAGCAGAGGATTAAAAGTTTACTTCGCCGGTGGACGAAGGGAGGTCGGCGGTTGGCAAGAATGACTCCGAGAAGTTAAGATCCATGAGAAAGGAGTCTGTAAAGTTGCTGAAACTTTTTAGCAAGAATTAATCACCGGAAGATGGTGACTGGTCCTTATTAAATTGCGACCTCGCCATTTATTTCGATGCGGTTAGTCCGAAGCGATTCAATTTGCGGCCACGCGGCGCTGCGCAAGTAAATTATGTTAGCTGACATTATCAGCATTGATGGTATCCGGTCTTTGAAAATGTTATCGTGTCGCACAATAAATACAATTTCTTTTTATACTATTTATGATAATACCTCGGAGTAGTCTTGTTTCTCTTCAAGCAACCCACCACGTCACAACGTGTAGATGCAACAAAGATACATTCTATCTAACGGACGAATATAACACACAGTTCGCCGGCAGACAGACTATCCTAAGAGAAGCCTCTGATACGCATTTCGCGATCGTACCGGGAAGCGAAAATCACACATACACACACACACACATACACACACTCACCGTAAATTGCATTTCGCGCTACGTATACCTACACGGTAAACCAGCACGGTCTTTATTATGTATGTTCAACGTATGAATCCTTGATGGATTCCAGATACCTCATTACACCGCTATTGACCTGAATCTTTTATTATCTTTCCACCGCGTAGACACAACGATGCGGCGGCGGTGGCGACTGCGCTCATTATACCGGCAGAAAATAATCATTATGTCCATTGACCGGCAAGATGGGTGGAAGGGGGGAGGAGGGGCAATTTTATTTTTCTGTGTACGACGCCGCTCGCGCCGGTGAATACGTCTCTGATGACGATTAGTGGCCCTTGGCATCCTTAATGACCGCACACTCATACACACGCACAATCACACACATATCACCAATCGTTCTGTCTCATGCGCGCACGTTGACGCACGCATGCTCGTTAGGTAATATCTAGATCTAGCTAGTTGAACATGATATTCGGAGCGGAGAGCGTTTAATTAGGCAACACGCGAATAATCGCGCGAAACACCGAACGGCACTACGGCTATCACGTCTTTCCGAGGACAGGTCACCTGATTTAGTCCGCGGCGGCAAAATTCGAGATAGAGGAGAACGAAAGCGCTCGTATAATTGTACCACACGTGCTCGGCATGTGGCTTTAACATGCATTTCAAGGGGGTGCGCGAAGAGGGGAGATAAAATCGAGCGACTGACATCATGGCACCTTTTTTTTTTTCGGTGAACGATTAGTACCTTATGACGCACTCTCTCTCTCTCTCTCTTTCTTTCTCTCGTTCTCTCCTCTAACGATCTTTCGTACACGCTGTGTACGTCGATGGCCGATTGCCTGTTCTGGATAAAAATAGATGCAGCCTTGAATATACAAATCTACTTTTCTAAGCGGATATTTTGGAACCGAATGAAAGAGCGAATGGGTCGCGAACGGATAATTCGACCGACGAAATGCAATGCGTTCGCACGCTTCTCGCGTTCTTTATTTTATAATTTTGAATTTTATAAAATGACATTATAATTCTGGAAATTTTTTTTCTATTTACGCTGCAATTATCATGAAACTCTGTTTCATTCAAATCATATCAATAAAATTTATAATCCGATTGGATTTGATTTTCAAAATCGAAAGACGTGCTCGAGATATGTAAAATGACGGTCAAAAGCCACGAAGCATCGGGCGGAGGGCGCGAAACAAGCGTAGAAAACTGAGAGGGGAGGAGTGGGGAAAGGGCGAAGAACAGGCGAGGAGAAAGTGGAAAACCGAATAATCGTCCAGCTCCGACCTCGGTGTCGGTTAGGAGCTACGGCGAAAAAGAGGAGATGAAATGGACCGTCCGACTGACAGGAATTTACATCCTCTCGTGCGCAATCTGCGTGAGTGAATTGTGTCGTGTTACCGTCCGGAGAATTAGATCCGGAAAATCCGTAATAATTACTCGAGCGCGCCGCTCGCCGAAGCATCCTCTTTCCCTCCGACTTTCGCCCTCTTCCTCTCTTTCTCTCTCTCTCTCTCTCTCTCTCTTTCTCTCTCGCACGCGCGCGCGCCCTTTTTCCCTCCCGTTCTGTACCGCCGCTTTCCCTCGTTCGTTTCTCTCACCGCCACTTGACAGCGTGAAACACAAAAATAAATAATGATTCACCGCGCGGCGGCGTTGCCCCGGAAAGAAACGGCTCCAACAGCGAGCCCGCGAAACACGCTGTCGGAGAAAAAACGCGCGCGGTAACGGATTCGTTTAACTCGCGCGCCGTTTTCCCTTCCCGTTTCCACGATGTATCGCAATGCATCATGACGAGAACGTGCGAATGTGTGCGCATGCGATTCTCCAGAACGCGATTTCCGCTACCGCGATATAATCCGATTCGGCTCTACGACGTTCCTCTTTTCCCCCTTCCTCGCGCGTGATCTTATATTCTTATCTCGGATTTATTTTCGCGCGTTAATCGATCGCGCGCTGTTAACTGATTTTAACCCGATTCAAGAAAAATTTCGCTGATTCTCTCGAGAAGCGAACGCTCGCGATATTAGATCGCCGGATACCACATTTTGACCTATTTGCATTCCGAGAATCGTTAAGAGTCGGCGGTGAAAACGCGCCGCGCACTAAATTCGTTCTGTCTTCCTGGAATGGCGAGACCGGTTCAGCACGGTTCGTTAATGTAGCTGCTTAGGAACAGATGTAATTAGCGCGCTTAATGCTTAATGATTTATACGTGGCGTTCTCGCGATTTAGGTTAAATGGGGTAACACGTGCCGCAGTTAATTCGTGCGTGATACTGTTTATGAGCTTTAAGCTTGGCGATCATCATCAGACTAAGAAGGCGGCGTAGTTTGAGGAACAATTAGAGAAGCACATTAGAAACGGAATAAAAGAGAACGTTGTCGCACGTTGTTCTTAACTTGTGTCTCTGTTAAAAGATATTTATAAAATAAAGATAGAAAGAAAAAGAGAGATCGTTCGGTCGGAAAATATTCAAATAATTAATAAAATTACGATACGCTGCAAAATACCGCGGACGCGAAATTGTATTGCTTATATCGTTTAACGTAATATATTTGGCACTTGGATTCTGTCGATTTTGTACATTTCGATGTTTACTATATACAGTGAATGAGCGTAACATATCCGCAATGTGGATAAATTGTAAAATATGCTTTGCGTTAAATCGTCACGCTAATAGAAGCACGCAAATCGGTAATTGTAGGAAGGACTTGCTATTTGAAAGGGTTACAACAGCGCGATGACTAGTACGGTCGATTGGTTCGCACGAAATTCGAGTTAATGGAGCGCGCGCTCTGGTAATCAGGGTGGAATTCGAGTTCATCACTTTCTCGATGACTGTTTCGGGTCATCGTTCACTGGCTCGCGTTACCCATCGAAAATGATAATTTGCTCATCATTGACGTTGCGAGCCATCTACTCGCAGCCGCAACGTTTTCCTTCTTCGTTAACGTGATTAATTATAGCGCGTCGTAATACGAATAATTAATATAATTCGTGATTTAATTCTTTCTACGCGTAAATTTATGGCAAATAAAATTAAATAAATACAAAATTTGTGTTCGAGAAGTTTCTCGTTATAGAAACAGTTTTTTAACGTTTTGACGTCGTAATCTTAAATGTAGAATTTATTTCTTAATTACAACGCAATATAAATGATGACAAAAAAAAGGAAAAAAATTTTAGCTCCTTTTGTTTGTGTTAGATATCATAAACTACATAAATTTACATGAATCACTGCAACATCGCGACCTCGCATTGTCACACGATTTTGAATAATCTCAAGAGCAATTTGTGAAATAATACCGACGGATTATAAGAAATCTTGCGTGTCTCTTTCTCTCTCTCTCTCAAGATCATTTTCTTAATAAATAAAAACACCGATGCCTGAAATGTGCGATTAAAGAAATTCTCATCAGAAAAACTTTCAAAATATCATAAACATTCGATGGTCTCGATATCATGACACTTGAAAATGTCATCCACGAGAGACGCTTATTAGCTCGGACGTTGTCGAGCTCGCGTTACTGCAGACGTGGTCGTTTACATTTTTACCAGGGCGCGCGAGAACTCGATATTCCGACAAACACCGATTGGAAATGTTAAAAGATCGAAAGAATTTTAATGAAAACCCCCGGCCATGGCGTCCGGTCGAACGTGCCTTTTAATAGTTTTTTTTTTTTTTTTTTTTTTTTTTTTGATCTCCGTCCTTCCTCTGATCCATCCTATTCTCTCTCTTTTTCTCTCTCCCGTTGCTTTTTATTCGGTACGTTTTGGTCCGCTCGCGGTTCGGCTGCAGAAAATATACAGGGTGTATCGCGACTTGTGCACAACATCTCTTAAGATTGTGATAAAGAATATTTTCGCGCGCGTAAGAGATATCAAAGTTTTATCCACAATATCGTCTGCTTGTTTGCAAAAAAGGTTTTTATTATTTTGTTAATTTACGCTATAGTTTAAATAGATACGAGCAGGTAAAATCTAATGCTTACATTCTTATCAACACATCAATCGTGAATTGTGAAACTCCGGTTATTAACAGATTTGACCGCATTTATTGTGCCGTTTAATTAATGAATGAATTTAGCAAGTTACAAAAAGATTTTTTAATGACTCTAAAATAGATGAAAATAATACACATAATGAACCAAACAAGAGTCAAATGTTGATTGTTTTCTATGCAACAACTAATTACTCTTTGAATCAATTCCCATACGTTTCCACTCTGAGTTAGGGCCTTTCTCAAAAAGTACACGTAAAAACAAATAAAAAACATATTGTTTTACATATATATTGTTTTTATATATTTTTTTATAAAAAAAAATTTATTCGAACTCACATCAGTAGCTACTTTTGGTTCTCTTTGGTCTTATTTCTCAAGATTGCTCCTGAATTCATCAATGAATCAACAACTAGATGGAATATGCGGCTTTTGACTTGTATACAATATATATATATATATATACTATATCTGTGTTAGAAAAGAGAAATTCTCGATGACCGTAAGTTTGCCACTGTAAGCAGACGGACGAACGGATGGACAGGAGATCGCACAAATGGGATGGGGAACGCGGTTACTCGCGCCCCGAGAAGGACGAAGAGATGAAACGGGAGGTGGGAACGGGCGGGAGTACGGCGAGAACGACTATACGGCGGAATTATCCTTCCTCGTGCATGTTTATTTTTCGCGTGATTACAAACGAAGTTAATCGGAATCGAACGAAATTAATTTTATTGTCCGTCGAAAAAAGCCATCGCCGTCTATCCGTCCACTCCCCGCTCGGCGATCTTTCCGCCCTCGGCTAACGGCAGATGCGACGCGACGCGACGCAACGCGTCGCGTCGCGCCCGCATATGTGCCACTTTTATATAACCGGCGAGTGTGCGGCGTTTTCGACGCTGGTAAAGAGAACCGGACGGACAGCCCATTAGGGCGGCGAATTAAAATTATTCCATTAATTTCTGATTTTAGAGTATTAAAAACGCGGTGCCTCCGACCGGCAAAGCGCGATAAGCGGAAAAAGTTGGAACGAAATGGGGGAGGAATATGTCAAAGCGGTCGATGGTATGCCGCGTTATAGTTTGCTACACATACGTAACTCGCAGCTCCGGTAGTAATGTATAACCGCGATGAAAATATAATGAAAAATAAAAGGACATCACGACAGCTCTTTACGTATGTAAGTATTTCAGTGACATTGCGATGTAGTTGAAGTATATTTTCGATCATACACGCGCACAGGCTTCTCTTTACAATTTTCAGCGTAAAGTATGACACACGCGCCGCTTATATATATATATGTTTCTTATCATACAGTTTTCTTAAAATAAAACTTAAAATAAATTCTCGGCCGAAATATCCGAAGAGAACGCAACCGAAGTGAAAGTTCGATCGAATGCGTGTATCGAAACCAAACGATTGCACAAGGAGAAACTGATTAAGGCAATGCCTTAAACGGCGGATACAATCAGAGTTAAGGTACCGACATGTCGCAGTCGATCGGCGTTGCCCCGGCAAGTATCGTTCGCGCGTCGGGTGTCTTTCCCTCTCACCCGTTTGCTTTTTGTCCCTCTTTCATCCTCTTCGTTCTCTACCTCGTCTTCTCTTTTCGTTCCTCTTTTTCCCCGTGGAAAGCACACGTTCCATCACGACCACGTGTGTTACGTACGTACGTGCACACACGCTCGAGAGAACGGCCGACCTTTCATTTCCCACCCCATCGGGCGAGCGGACGCCGACCAATCGGACCTTACCCCGCGCAAAAACATCGAACCGCACACGACCGAGCGTGCAACGAAAACGGGGGTGAGAGAGCGCGCTCGCTCGGGCGGGATGCGGGGCGAGGCGAAACGAAAAAATCGTTCAGAATTAAAACGGGGAAGCAGAAAAATAATCAGATTTCCGCGTATATTATTAACGAAGATACGTGCGTGCATGCGTGCATGCGTGCGCGCGCGCGCGCTTGTATGCGGAGGAGGGGAAGAAAGGGGGAAGAGAAGGAGGGAGAGGTGATGCGCAGAAAAAGTATTGACTTCAATCGGAATCTGCTCAGCCGTTGCCTGCCGCCGTTCGTGCCGGCGTCCGCTCCCGCCTCTTTCCGTTTTCATCTTTCACCTATTCCACCCTCCACACATCGTCCTCCTCCTCCTCCTCCTTCTTCTCTTTCTCTTTCTGTCCCGAATATCCGCGAATTCAATGCGGCCAACGTGAATTCGAGTTCACGTGCGAATCACGCGACTCGCCATGCGTCTCCGATTCCGCGTGTAGGTGGGCGACCGAGCGTGGGTAAGCCGAGTGTGAGCACGCGGCCATCCGCGTGTCGTCGGCAAAAGCGCGGAAAACCGACGGCGCGCGGGGTACGGCTGTCCGGAGCAGAGAATTTATAATGCAAAAAAAAAAAAAAAAATGTGTCGCGCACCGCACACTGTGGAGAAAATCACGCCGGCCAAATGGACCGTCGTGCGTGCGTACGTGCGTGCGCGCGAGTCGCTGCATTTCAGAAAATCCGTCCGACCCCGCGAGATTGTACGGACGTGATGAAAACAGGCGGTCTCTCTCCGCTGATGCATTGTTCGCAACATAGAGGAAATGTCAGAAACCGCGCGCGCGCTCTTTTATCGCAACACCGTTCTGGAAGTTGAACGTTTTATTAAGACATTTATTTAAGATATCGCGTATTTCGACAATCGCGTTAATTGAAACAATCGAACAACTACGAACCGTTTAATTAATGAATTAAGGTTCGATTCGCGAATAGCAACGAAACGTTTGTCTGTGTAATCGATTCGAATTGTTGGTGAAAGTTTATTTTTATCGCAATGAAATTTTTCCGGATTTTATTATCAAATATATAAAATGGCCCGGTGAGGCGTGTTTGATACGTATCGGTCCGAAGTTAATTTCAACATCCTTAATCAAGTTCGATTGTGTCTAAATAGAGAGAATACGAACTTTAGTTTGACAATCCGGGTCAAATGTGTAAACAGGCGCGATGGACAATACAGCGCGACAGATGCAAATTCGGAGCCGTAGTCTCCGAATCGAATCGTTACTCGAAACGAGCACCGCAAGCACGACGTTGGACAAATACCTTCGTCGAGGTCCTTCAGGAATCTCCGGAGTTTCGGCGGTAGCAGTGGAATCCTTCGATACTCTAATTGGCGCATTCACGCTGGTGTTGGCCGTGTATCGGTTCGCAGTCTGCATGCGGCGATTCGATTTTCTCCGGCGCATTTGTACGCGTTAACACGCCCAGAAAACCTAATGTTATTTGTCTTATTTCATTATCCATTCATGCGCGGCAACTGTTCAACTTCACGGGAACTGTTTAACTTCAATCATCGCATAATTTCCAACGCGGACAACACACACAAACACGCGGGGTCGAGGAGGAGAGGAGGAGAACGTCTGTTTCGTTATACACGAAATCGAAACAGTCTCTCTATCGTCTCTATCAGGACCGACCATTAAGTTCCGAGCGATGTAGTCGCTTTTCCCTCCCCCTCCCGTTGCTCGTCGTCGTCGTTTGTATCATTCCGGAATCCCGTCGCGTCGTCGTCTGCCTTCTCCGTCCGTTGTCGGTGGGCTCTTCTCCATCCTTTCCGGAGGGTAGGCATATATCGAGCACCAATCACCACGCATAATCTGCGTGCTCATTATTACTAGAACTGCGAGGGGACGCGCATGCATGTACCTATACCAGCGTTCATTATGGAGACGATATGGAGCATTGTTTGCAGAATGAGAGGGGTGAAACGCCACCGCGCGAACCCTCATCGTCTCTCTTTCTCTCTCTCTCTCTCTATCTCTCTCTCTCTTTCTCTTACATCGTTTTCATTCCTCCCCTTAATGCGATACCGGTTCTATATCTCGCGCGCTCTTGCTTCTCCCGTCTCGTCGTCCCTTTCTCCTTGTGTCTCGTCGTCCGTCCGCTTTACGAGCCTCGAGTATTCTTCTCGACGTGTTCGTGCTCTCGCACTTGCTGGAGCCCCCTCTCTCTTTCTATATATATATATATATATACACGTATATATATGTGACGACACGCGTACAACTAAACTACTTATCGCTCTTCCACCGCGCGTTTACGTCGCGCGAAAGATTTCCAACTGCATGCGTGACGCGCGACAAAAGGGGCCCACCGCTCAAATCACTCGTAGTAATTAGGACACGTGCGAGAAAGAGGGGAGGGTGAGTGAGATTCATTCGTATGTCACGGACGGGCACCCTACGGACTAAATCGTCATTGCACGATAAAGGAGTAAGGCTAGGGAGTTTCCCGTTTCTGAAACATCAAACGTCTGTTCTTCGACCAAATATTTCATGAAAAGTAATATTTCCGTTCTAATGCGATGCGGAGATCGCTTTTTTTTATTACATATATCCCAATGTGACATTATTACAGCAACGTTTAAAATTTTACGTCACTGAAGGTTTTTTGTTACACGATAAATACGCGATAAAATCTCGCAGAGTGGAGGCACACAAGACCGTTACTCATTATTGTTAATGAAAATTAGTCTAAAAAAAAAAAAGAGAGATTTTAACTCTCTCTTTTTCTCTGTGTATGTCTCTTTTTACAATTGAGATTAATAATATATCTCTTGAATATTTTTTCAAGCCGTGCCGCGAATTTATTATCAGCAAACGCACTGAATAAACGCACCGAAGAATAATTAACTTAATGTACAAAGTGATTCTGGGCCGTTGTTTTTTGCGTTTGTGTCGTATAATTCGCGAAAGCAATCGCGAAAATCCGCCCCGACGAGCGAGAGGAAGAGGCTCGGAACGCCTGTTTTCGTTTTCGCGCTAAAAGGTATTACGGGTAGCCTCGGGCGCATTCCTCAAATTATTCCCAACGCGGGGAACACACAGCGACAATAAAAATATAGCATTAATTTCCATACGTTACAGAAGACTCGCCCCGGTCTCATCGGTATACACGAGTGTGCAATCAAGCAGCGCAATTATCGGAGCCTTTGTTCATGAATAATTACAAACAAGAGAATCGTGAGCGCATTCTCCACTCCTCTTTTCCTTTAGTCCTATTTACGTACCGCACGCGTTCTCTTCCTCTTTTAGTGCGGACGCGGCTCGCAGTCGGATACGATCTCGCCGAGGGGGGGCAACCGTTCGGAATCGAGTGGTTCCACCCTATTCAATTTCAGGCCTATATTAAAACTATCGCGCCGCCAATAAAAAATACATTTGAAAACATATCGTGTGTATTATTGAATGCATGGTTTA
>QVNZ01008080.1:0-33910 GCA_014825645.1 Pseudomyrmex dendroicus | reverse complement strand
CGGGCGTATTAGCTCGTTATTCGTGCGTATGTTGTTGCCTGTTTTTGTCTGTTTTTGCATGTTTTCTTTTTTTTTTGGTTTATTTGCTGTATTCTATAAGGTAGAACTGTATAGAACACAATAGAAATGACAGAGACAGAGAAAGTAATTATTATTATTGGGAAAAAATTGAGGAGTAATTTTCGATGTGTTGTCTGATGGACCGGTGTAACGGCCGATGAGAATCATTTAACTCCGATATATCGGAGTCAATATATTTTTCTTATACGTATTGTACATATATTCGCAAATAGATTTTAGATAAATCTTTTATTGTTCTTTGCGAATAAAAAAGAAAAAACATCTTTTCGGCAATAAGTTTTGATATTGATTATACAAGGAGTCCGATTAATAATTCGCTGTTTATGAAGAAAGAGAAAAATCGTTCGACTGGATATTGAGAAAAACTTTTATTTTGCTGGTCAAATCCTTCGTGACGGAGGAATGAAACAGTATTGTTCAGTTTAGAATTAACATGTTCGTACAGACGTTTATATACACAAAACGGTGCATAAATTATCTCGATATCTCTCCGTGAAGATATATCGAATGGAGATGTATAATGTGTAAGTTACAAGGTGTACCTTATGCCTCAATTCTAGGCAAAATCTTCTTGACGCTTTCGCGATGTGTCGCAAGAATTGTTGAAAATGATTTTCGAGCTGAAGAACCGCTTTATTGTCATTTCCATAACGACGATTCTCAAGGACTGAATATTATATTTGTTTTGTACAATTATTCGTAAAACTTGTTCTCACGATCTCTCGCAGAGATCTTACGAGAAAACAGACTTGAGACAAGAAGCTGCCTGTAAAAGTTACGGTTTACACGTGCTATTAGGTCTGTTTTTTTTTTCCCCTAAACTGGACTAGTTCAGAGTTTATCTTTTTCCTTCTAATATGTGTAACAAAAGATAAACTCCGAACTAGTGCAGCCAGTTCAGGGAAAAAAACAGACTATTATTTTCAAACGAACAACAAAACTGTAACTCAATTTTTTACAATTGTATGATCAAAACGCGATTTATTCATATGATTGCTTAGAATTGCGGTATCTAATTTATAGAGTTTAAGTACCAAAGCCACTTTGTAAACGATGAATTTAATAAATACAACACCAAAATTGCAAACATAACGTGGTTTTTGTATGACGTTATGTTTCGCTTCAAAAAAAAAAGACACTTCCTTTCTCCGAAGAGTCCAAGAAATGTGTGCGAGGTCAGTTTATTTTTTAAGGGTGAGGGTTTCTTATTGCGCGTTTAAAATTGCGGGAATCTTTGGGAAACATTCTCGATTAGTCGAGATATTTTGCAACGTTGCCGTGCAAAGTCAATCTTTCTTGAACATGCGCTAGCGGGTGTCAACGACGTAAGTGTCAAGAGAGAAAGAAAGTGGTGGCGAAATCGCCCCGGGATAAAATTGTCGAATTTTCTACCGGTCTAGAAGAAGTCGATTGCCAAACTTCTATACGTAATATTGTAAAGAAGTCCGATTTGTATATCACACAAAATTCTGGACAGAGTTATGATACGAAAATTTATATGTACACGTAGTATAAAAAGAGAACTTTTGGTGATATTTATGTAATTTTACTATACTTTTTATTACAGTGTGGGCTACGTACGTCGAGGGCCCCCAATATTCGCCACTTGCTGCTACGCGTTTGGATTCTCAACGCGCATGTGCGAGAGAGTTCAAAGCGGCAACGCCGTGGGTCCGCCTGGCGGAGCAAGCCAGTACACTTGAGAACGCCGTTGTAGGCTGTCTCGACGTGTATGTTCTGAACGGTTTTGCAACATGTTAATGAGTTTTCGTCTGCTCCCAACGAAAAATTCACGTGGCGTATTCAGTATACGAAAGAAAAACACTAGTTCGAGATATTTACCTTCTTGATCAAGTCTTTTGTTTAGTTTCAATTGTGCGGGAAGCGAGCTAAAGGAAGATGCCAGGCAAAGGGGGCAGAAGAGGAAAGTACGGTGAGTATCGTCGCACATACGTAGTATGTTCGCAATATCCAAGTATCATTTCCAGTTTCCTCCTAGTTTCAGCCTCGCGATCCTCCGTCCTCAGTTCTCCTCGAAAAAAAAAACAACAAAGAAGAGGAAACCTGGACAACCCACGTGACGCAGTCGACGTTTATTATTAAATTATCGACTCCGCACTCCTCCGTCCGTTTGTTCTCCTCTCATCCAGTGACTCATCCCGCGCGACGGAAATCCTATTTGTTTCCTATTTTTATCGCCTTACGCCTCGCACGTGGATCAATGCGCTTCCCTTTCCGATGCACTTCCGCCAAAGAGATTTCGGCTTTCGCGAGAGATTTTTCACGTCCGTTACAACCCCTCGCTGAGGGTTAACATGGCGTGGGCGCGTTTTGAGGCTACGAGGCTACTCGCGTCCCCATGTGACTCTCAGGCCACATGGACTATTTTTTTTTTTTCCTTTCTGGATCGCCAATGATCCTCGTATCCGCGACAATTCACGCGAACGATGACTCGTCACTTTTTCGAGATCAATCGAGGCCGAAGTCGCATCGGAGCGTCGTCAAGATTGAAGCGCGTTTTTTACTCTCATTTTTCTCCGTCAAAAATCGAGGTTAGGTCGAGGCGATCGCGAGAATTTGCGCAATCGGTGGCAATCGACTACTTCGCGTTTATCTCCTCGGACGTTTATCAATTCGCCTTTGTTGTCGATTGTTCCAACTATCTGTATCTTAATTGTTTAATTTTACTCTCGAACAAGAAGAAAACCACTAGACTAATTTTTCGTATTTGCAAAAGAATCACACCCACATGTGTGCAGAGATTATTTTTTATTTTTTTCGTTCCATATTGTTTACGTGAAAATGAGATTCTTCTTCGATTGAATAACGCGAACAAAATATAGCTTTTCGCTTCCGCGATTAAGAACCTAAATTGCGAACTTGATCGTCTCAAAGACACTTCGCATATTGCGCATTTCCATCCGTTACTTTGTGCTTTTTTTTTTCTGCTTTGCGCACGATGCAGCTGCAATATGCGAGATAACTTTAATCTTTTTTTCGCTCGATAAAGTTATATTTAGCTCGTTCAAATATTATGCAATCTGTATTTTGTTTATATGTTGTCTAATCGAAAAATGTTATTCAAATGAAAATAATATACGGAGTAAAAAGTAACAAACAAAAAACTCAATAGAAAAAAAATAATCCCACACATGTGTGTGGAATTGTTTTGCAAACGTGAAATTAGTCTACTGGGTTTTAAGAGAGAAATATGTATATCTAGCATAAAAAAATAAATATTTATATATATATGTATAAAATTATTTGTAAATATTTTTATATCTATGTATATAAATTATCTTTTTATTTTTAACAAATATTTAATTAATTATTTAATATTATTTGCTACTTATCAATTGTTTAGTAGATGTTCAATAAATACTTATTTATTTGTCTATTTTTAATAGATATTTATCTCTATAGAAAATTATTTCTACGTACTAAAATTCTCTGGCACATGAATACATTGTAGTCTTTTTTTTTTTTTTTTTTTAAGTTAAATGTTTAGTACATATATTTCTATATAATAGCATCAAGTCTATACGAATACGCTTGATATAAATTGCAAATCAATCAAAGAACATTATAAAATCACTGGCATAATTGAGTTCTGAAATATATTTCTTTAAAGGGAACTTTAGTTAAGTTCTAAAACAACTTCACTGTGAAAATAATGTAACAATTCGGTGTAACATTTGTTACACCGAATAATTTAATATTTGTTTTGTTCTGAGTTTCTTAATATGTTTTGAGACATGAAGAATATTCTGTTAACTGCGTATCAAACAGGTATACATAACACAGCTGTAAAGATTTCACATTACATAACGTGACATTCACTTCAAGGAGTGTTATTATTTTTCACGAATGAAGTTATCGTTTGCGTCACATTCCTGATCTAAATTCAAATTGTTCAACATCAACATGTATATATATATATATATATACACGTTTGTTACGTAACAAAGAGAGAAGAGATAGAAAATTGATGAGTTATTGTTGCCGATCGTAATTAACGAATTCGCGCGTGAAACGAGTCACGTACGCGTGTGTGTGTGGCAGCTACAGCACGCGGAGCTTTTTTGTAAAAGAAGTCGCGCGAATCTAATACCATATGATTGGAATATAACAGGTGGAAAGAGGGTTGAGTTTACATCCGACGAAGACTCGGTCAACAATGACGCCTGTAGCGATATCAGCGGCCAATCGGACAATCGCAGCACGCTGGATGATGCCAACGACAACGAGGTGGATGAACTCGCTCAGCAGGAGGCGTTCGAGGAGAAGTTGAGGGAGGCGATCGACGGACTTACGCAGAAGAGCGCCAAGGGCAGAACCATCTGTTTCAACGGCGTGGAGAAGATCTTCGCCATCAAGTATATTCCTGATTTCGTGGAGGACAGAAAAATGACTATCGCCGACGCGGTAGAGCGCGGATTGAAGAAGGGACGCGGCGAGGAGCAGTCGACGGCTGCGAGACTCGGTTCTCTGCTCTGCGTTCAGTTGGGAGCGTTCGAGAGCGCCGAGGCGATATGCAACGACTTGAAGTCCACTCTTATTTTCATCGCTAATGACAATGCGGCTTCTGTCGGTGCTCGTGCTGAGGTAACACTTCAAACCAAAGCTTGAATTGTCGTTGTGTTTGCTATATCTTTAGCCGTTTATTTTTCATCTCACACGCATGTGTGCAAGTAACTTCAAATAAAACTTAAATGATTTCAGTGTTGCTGGGCATTGGCTATGAATCAGTTCTTATCGGGCAATGATGCAACTGACACCATAGAAATTGTTCAATTATTGTCGTCCATCTTCTCCGGTTCTTACCTGAAGGGGAACGGCGCGATCGCGAACATATCTACGGACGTGGCTGCGTTGCACGCGGCGGCTATCTCATCGTGGACGTTGCTTCTGACGGTCATGAGCTCCGCGGACATCTACAATTTGCTCGCGAGCGACAGGACGAACAGTTACATGCCGTGAGTAAAACATCTTTAAGGAAAAACTAAATAGATAAGAACACGCGGTGAAATTTTTCTTTATTATTATTTTATTTATTTTAGTTCTCTCAATCGATTGCGCGAGTTGCTGGAGTCGCCGCATCTGGACGTACGCCTGTCGGCCGGCGAGGCGTTAGCAGTTATATTCGAGCTCGGCCGCGACTTCTCGTACGATTACGAGCAGGACTGGGCGCTCGATCTCGTCGAAATTCTCAGACAACTCGCCACGGACTCGAACAAGTACCGGGCGAAGAAGGACCGCAAGCAGCAACGCGCTAATTTTAGAGACATACTGCGGTACATTGAAGAAGACATTGTTCCCGAGATGAGTGTGAGATTCGGAAAGGAGGTTCTGTTCTTGGAGGGATGGTGCGCGAGGACTCAGTACAACGTTTGCTGCCGACTGTTGGGACCCGGTATCAACATCCATCTTGCTGAGAACCAACTGCTGCGCGAGATCTTTCATCTAGGCAACAAGGTCATACCCGTGCCGAATAGTCAGAAAACTAGTAAATTGGAAAGAGTGAGTGTTTTGCGGGTTTTTGTGTCTTTTTTTTTTTTAGAAATCGATTGGCGGTGCGACTAATTATAATTTCTATTCTTACAGACTCTGATGAACGCGGCCGCGTTCAAAGCGCGCACCATTCAGCGCAACAAGAATCGCGACAAGAGATCCGCAGCTATGGCACCGTAAATCTCACTTCTGCTCTACAATGGCTGGCCGATTTTAATTAATATATGCAATACAGGAGTACATAATTTTTTTGATTTTTTTATTTATTTTACCATATATATATATATACATATATGTGTGTATATTTAATAGAGCGAATTACCTCGTCGAGTCTCAAAATTGCGTGTTTCAAATATATATATATATATATACATGTCCCGTCTTTCCAAAATTCTTACAATTACGGATTCGATACTCGTCGTTTTCTTTTGTGATATTTAACAAAGTCCATGTTCGTGTGTATATATATATATATATCTATAGAAGTCCAATATGTATATACAAACAATGATACGTTAGTAGAACAGTCGAGCACTAGCATTTTATGTGTAAATTATTTCGATTCTAATTTAACACCGTTTTCGATTCTAATTAATTAAATCACTTGTCCGAACAATTGTTGTTGTTGTATCATTGTTGCTTCTTTTGGTAATTTTAGCGTGTGTGTGTGTGTGTGAGTTAAATTTTAATCTTTTCGCGGCGATATGTCTTTCAAGATATTATCCCTCCGACTTCCACACACTCTCGCAGTTCTATTTACACACTTTGTCAAAATTATTTGGCATATTGATAGCGACGATGCGTGTCAAAAAACACGAGTTACATAAAATAATTATTATTATCGATGTACATAATATTATTGTGTGTGTAAAAGTTGCAATTGTATGTATTGAAATAAACTACAACGTAAAATCACAACACACGTGAGATTTACTGTTGTAAAGTTTTATTTCTGCGTGCTTTGACACACACGCGCACAACTTCGTTTTACAAAACAGTCCAACGTATCTCGCTATTTTCATTAAAAACGATCACAGTCATTTTGATTTTATACATTTAATTAATTACATTTCACTATCCCCCCTCCCCCTTGATACGTTCTAACATGGTATATTGCGATCACACAAATTTATTACTTACTAACGCTTCTTTTTTAAAGGCAATACACAGTCGTAGAGATGATTTATATATAAATAACAATAAATTAATAACTTTGTTATAAAAATACTTTCAGATTCTAAGATACGAGCGAGCTTTTTAGTTGCGTGCGATAGGCGATTGCGTTTGTTTACGAAAGCCGAGCTTTTATATGTGCAAGTTGACCGTCTGCGCCTTGAACTCCTTCTCGGACAGCATGTGCCATCGGTAACCGAATTTCCTCGACACTTCCTTCTCCGTGTCCTCGTAACTGCGACTGTTCGCCTTGATCCATCGGTAATAATCGGGCGGCCAGTCAACGATCCTAGACCAAGCCTCGTCGCATCTCTTCAGGATCACGTTTCGCCGCACGTACAAGCAGCGAAGATGATTCGCGACGGAGACGATGTGTAAGATTGTTGCCGTCGATATTTTGTCTCGGATCATCTGCGGACGAAGTGCCCATCAGTAACATCAACATCGAAGAAACAAGAACGAAAAGCGTCAAGCATTAATTCTCTCGATAATTAGCGGTTGAAATTAGAAGAATGGAAATATAGAAAAAGAAGCTAAGACAGAGTTCGCAACGTTTGAACGTGAAAATATAAAATTGTATTTACATAAGAGAACAATTACAAAAATTACGAGAATCTCTATCCCCCGTTTGGAGACTAGCTTTTTTGTATTCAACAGTTAAAATCAAAAACTCAATTAGTTGTACGCGAGATTATGTGCAATATTTGTAGCGTGTGTAGCATCAAAAGAAAAAAAAAGAAGTTAGAAGAAAACTTACGGCTCACACCATAGCAAGAAAGACTTTTCGCAATAAGTGAGAACACGAGCGCATGCCAGCACGCATCATAAAGTCGCATTTTGTTAACACCAATGTTTTAGGAAAGCTATGTCGATTTCAAAGACAATTATGTGCTACCAGTGTATGCAGGTTCGGACACATTCGGCAGAATTGTACGAGCGTGTCGTCCAATCTCTCGTTGAAGCTCCTGTTCATGTAAAATCTCGTCAAACCTTTGAAAGCGTAAATTCGTATCGTCGAGTGGAAGAGCGCGCCGTGAGTGAGTATCGTGGACGGTGAAATCTGCGAATCAGAAGTAACGGAATTTGAAGAAAAAATCTTTTGCTAGCGACGGACTTAAACTGGATGTGCGCGCACATCGTCTTCACTAACTTCCGTATTCGGATTATCCAGCACTATGCTGTGACACGGTATAGCGCTGTGTTCCAATATGTCGATGGGCAAGAGAACGTCTGTGGTCTTGTGGCTTTCTATCTCAAAGTGCACCCTTAACTGGGGATTGTTCTTCCTCATCTTCACCCAGGACGATCTTTTTGGCTGTCAAACAAACACTTTGATTAAACACATCTTGTCGTGTCACAAGTGTGAGATTGAAACATCATGTGCACAAGCAGAGAAGCATTACCAGTCTTATGGTGGTGTCTTTTGGACTGTACCGGTTTTGTAAAATGTGGAGATGTCTTAATTTCGTGTAGCCTAGCAGTTCTATCACGTCCTCGTGCAAGTTTTGGGGACTGATAACTAAAACCTGAAAGACACAAGTGCTATATAAATGAAATGTGTACCGCAAATGGTTGGAACATTCACATCGACAACATACTCACATTCAAGTTAATAAACACTCCCACATGCAACAACGGGCAATTGTAACGCGTGGTGTTTATCAGCACCAGCTTCGACAGAGTCTGAGTGCAATTCGCGCAAATGTCGTCCATCAAGTGCAAGGCCTCGTTGCTCTCAAGCATCAGATCTATGAGCTCCAGATACCTGAGACTCTGCAGATTTCTCATAAGTCTCTTGAGTGCTTCCAACAGCTTTCCTCCGGTGCCAAACACCCGGATCCGATCGGGATCGTCTCTGTTGGCCATGTTACACGGGAACGTGAACTTGAGCCTGCGTATGTAGTTGCCCACACCGGGCACGGACGTGTTGTCCGAGCCCTGCCGCTCGGCGTACCAGGATATCATGTTCATGAACTCGTAGAGATTGTAGAAGTTCATCATGGGCTCGAACACGAGAGCGCGGAAGTTCCGGCCGACCTTGTTCAGGCACGTGGACGTTCTGATGTGATCCAGAACGTGTTGCCAGCCGCTGTAATAGTTGAATTTACCGCGCGTGAGAGTGGTATCCTCCAGGGTGAACGTGGACCAGACGTTCTGAAGCTTGAAGGCCCGATACCACGACCGGCACACGAGGGACGCGTAGTAACGCTCGCGGATGGTCAGATACGAGAAGATCTCCTCCAGCAGGATGTCGGGTATCCGGTCCCAGGCGCTGTACTCCTTGCACATCTTATCCTCCTCCGTGTCCTCTTCCTCCAGATCTATGTACAAGGCTTGGCAAGATAACACGTTTGTTTTTTAATCCTCACACGATTTACGGTATCTTTTATCCTGGCACCAACGGCCGCGTGGTGTTTCTCCTTGTTTTTTTTTTTTTTTAAACGCGCGTCTATTTTTACACGCTTGATGTAAAGCCACTTTGAATGCGAATTATTTTTAGACGATAATGTTAACGTATCAATCAATCAATCTCTTATTTCCCGCGCGATTGCGAGCGTTGGTCTCCGAGATTCTCGATCCTGTCCCTCTTCGAGTCACCTCGCACGCCAGCATTTTCCGCGTAATGACGTACGCAGGTGTTGTTTCTTTACGTCACAACGAAAGCAAAAAAATTGTTATTACGAGGAAATGTCACGTGTACCTGCTGACAAGTCTGCGTCTTTACAGGTACGAGGCATCGTCTACCTTCGAGACGCGAGAGTGACGCGCAGTTGAAGTTTAACTTATCCAAAATTCCGCCGAACGCCAGAGTAAGTGTCGGCGATGTTCTTGGGCGATAAAATTACATGGGACAGACGTCCTTTTTTACGGAGAAAACTACAGGAGGAAAAAGAAAGGGAGAGAGAGAGAGGACAAGAAGAGGAACATGGAAATATCTCACCTTTCTCCTCCTCGTCGAACTTCCAGCAACTCTTGCTCATTTTTGACGCAATCCACGCTCGTCGGTGTTACATTGAAAATAACGCATCTCCACCTGATAGAGTATTTATACGCTATATTGCTAAAAATATACCAATAAAATGGGAAGAGAGAGAGAGAGAGAGGGGCGTCCGCGCGTCGCCATGACGCGCGATTTCGAATGAGTCCTCGTCCCGAGCGAGCGAGTCGTCGATTTTTCCTCGCGCGTTGATGATTTCGGAAGAACGTGGAAAAATTCGCGACCTCGCTTCGTCGAATCGCTCGGGAAGCGAATTTCCAGACTCGCCGGGCGATTTCGTACTCATGGCGCGTTCGCTGACGTGCTTGTTCAGCGCGCACACAACCTGAGAACATTACAAACGAACGTATATCAATTCATTCGTCTCAGGAGTAAAAGAACATATCAAAAAATCTTACAAGTATTCTCGGAACAAAATCGCACATACCTCGTGCAATCAGAATGACATTTTCTGCTTATGAATGTGGAAGTGTTTAACCATGCACCAGTTACAGTAAAACTTACTCCTGCGTCTGACAGTCCGCAGTCTGTCCAAAGTGGAACGGAACGTTACAAAACTGAACGCGTACAATACAATTTTTCAAAAATTAACTCGAGAAGTCTCTTCTAAGAAACAGTATCAGAAGAACATTATCAGCAAAGAGATGGTACGAAGAGTTTTGGTGCCACCTCTTTGCTAGTTATGTTCTCCTGATACAATTTTTCAAAAATTTCCAAGGAATCTTGACAAGTTCTAGAAAAAAAGAACATCAGAAGAACATAACAAAGAAGCGGCACCTTTATTCTTTGTGTTACCCTTTGCTGGTCATGTTCTCCTGATATTTTTCAGCCAAAATTTTCTGACAAAAGTCAAAAAGTTCTTGAAATTGGCTTCTTCCTCTGAACCAATTCAAGACGGAACTTTCTGATTGACAGAAAACTAGGGAAAATCGGTAAAAACTGGTTTCTTCTTGCGACAAATCAATTTCATTGGTTAGAATCCTATTCTGAAAGAAGATTGTTGTTCCAACTATGTTTTCTGACGCGAACTCGTGATTGAGAGACCCAACTCTGGTCGACTGTGAATTATTTGGAGTTGCAGAGTGTAGACATGCGGGAAATCCACAAGAAATCCTAACCTGTGAAGAGCAATGCGTTGCCTTGTCCCACAAGAGATGTTACATCGCGCTTGACCATTAATTTGTTTGTCACTGCGGAGTTTGTTACGCTGCCATAAATTGTCTCTCCGAATTAAAACGTGCAATGAACGCGACCGGCGTATTTTGTCAGCTGAGACAAGTGTTGCGAATTGGCAGGTAACGTGAAACAGGTGAAACTCGCAAAACACCGGCGGTGTCTCATTGTTGTCGAGATACTGCAAAAAGATAAATGAGATTGTTGACATAAAACAGTTTTACGTATTGGGTTTTTAATTGAATTTTCAAATAAACATGCTGGACAAAAGAGACCATATAGATCTAGGATTAGATTTTATGTAACAAACAAAAGAAGTTGTCAAGGCAAAATAGTTCTTTCTTGTTAATTTTTATGTGTAAAACTTCGATTCCTCTGTTGCAAATGTTGTTCGCGAAGTTACAGATACTTGTCTAATTTTTTTAGAACTGTTCACACTACGTGCATAGGCAGAGCAAGTGCGTATGACGGTCCTGGTAAGACTACTGTCTCGTTCATCAGTAAAGAAGTTGGTGTTTCCAGAATCATAGTAACTGGTTGTAACGAGGTAAGTATTGTTGAAAACCTGTACAACACTGAATTGTCATTAATCCTAATTCTGAATCTTTGGGTCTTTTTTGTCCAGCATCTTTTTGAAAATCATTAAATTATCTAAGACTGTTTTATTAAATCAACACACAACATAATAGAAATTATACATAATAGTTTAAAGAAAGATGCCAGTTTTTTTACCATTTTAAAATGAAGAAACTTTTGGGGTTGCCAAAAGAGCAGTCAGGATTAGAGTTAAAAAAATTGATCTTCTTGAGCTGAAATTCATCATCTTTTTGCACACATCGAGACGAGATTTATGATGAGAGATGTTTTTCACCTGTTCTCAAGTTGGGATTCACGTTGAACACCGGCACGAAGGTGATAGGACCGACGATGCTCTTTCCGAAGCACGCGATATCCTGGAACATCACATCCGGCAAACACATAAACGAAGCGTCGTTGTCTCTGTTAACCGTTCTGGAACCCAAGCCCGATCTCCTGATCATCGGGCTGGACGAAAAGTACGATTTCACCTTTCTCAGATATCTCCAAGAACTCGTGCGAAAGCTCGACATCTCGGCGGAGATACTCGAAGTGCACAGAGCGTGTAGCGTGTTCAATTTCATCACCGAGGAGGGCAGATACGCCGTTGCGGCTTTGATACCGCCGAAAACGGCGCAACACCGATTGAAACTGCCCAAGACCGAACCCGTTAAATCTAAGAAACAAATTGCGGATGACGCCGCGAGCAGAGAAAGTGACGATAGAGAGACAAAAAGCGCAAAATGATGAAACATGTACAAATAACGAACTGTAGAAAATACATGTGTTACGTTACGTTACATAGAAGGTAATTTATATATTTTATAGTTAAAAAAAAAAGAAAACATTCTCTGCACAAAGAGAGAATTTATTTTACCATGTTCCTTCTTTTGTATTTTTTTATTTTTCTATCTCCAACTCGATCACCTGATCCTGCGACCAGTTTGATTCTCGAACGTGGTCTAAAAAGCGTGGACAGCGCTCGTGGACGGGAACGCGCAAAATGATCGCTCTCAGGCTTCTCTCTGGTACAATATTTATTATTAAAAGATATACCTTAAACATATATCGTGTGTGTGTGTTTTATAATACTACTTATAAATACATTAACTACCATAAACCATAGGCGTTAACAGTAATCGCGTAAATTTAAATGTAATTGTGCTACATTTTTTTTTGTTTTTTTTTTCTTGTTTTTTTTGTTTTGAACTGTTCGCTAACTGTAATGTGTTAATTCCATCAGTGACACATATATATATAATACAATTACACGATTAATATACAATGGTACTAAAATATTATCGCTGCTTTTGTCTCTTTCCTGACGTAACGCACCCCGCGGCGGGGGCAATTACTTGTAGTAGTGCGAGAAGAAAACCAGAATTATATATCAAATAATCTAAATCTTACAATGAGATGAAGAATCGTTATGCATCGATATTACATATATCGCGCGAATTTAAAATCTACCGATATTCGGAAAAGCGGCGAACAACGGTTGCGCTCCGCCCGGAACTGGCTGCTGATCGCCAATATTTTTCAACAGATTCCCTTGCAACAGACTGTCGAGAGCTTTCTGTACCGTGGGATCGTTCAGAAGAGGTGACGGCGATACCCCCGTAGAGGAATTCGTCATTGACGATGTCGTGGCAGTGCTCGATGCTGTGTGTTTTGAAGCATAAGATTTCATAAAGTCCACTAAAGCGACAAGTTTACCACAATTTTGTACATTAGTGAAAATTTGTATTCCAAGATGTTTCGTTGAGAAAAGATGTATTTTAACGCTTGAAACTTTTAAATAATTGCACGGTTGTGAAATATTTACCCGTTCCCCAGGTAGCTGGAGGTACCGGAGCTGGTGCTGAGACCGGTGGTGGTACGGGGCTCGGCTCTGACGTTGCCGACGCGCTCGTTTTACTGTTGTTTAAAATATTTAATATCCTCGTCTGCAGCTCGGCCTGTTTCGGGTCGTTGATCGGCGGCGCGTGCGGCGTCGTCACCGGTAAATCCTTCGCGTCGCCTAATTCGACCTGCACCTGTTCCTCGCGTCTCATCTCGAGGTACTTTATCACACGGTCGTACTGCAGAACCGTGAGCTGATGATTGTCGGCTAATATATTTAACAGAACTTGTATGGCGTCCGGATGGCGCTCGTTCGCCAGAGGTGTGTTCAGAGGAATGGAACGACTGCCGCCGGCTTTGTAGTTCGCGAAGTCTCGGGAAATCATGTAACACCGCAAGCCAATGATATTCACCTTGTGGCAAACCGTGCAAGATGTTTAGTGTCAGGGAATGATGTTCGTGATTGATCGGTGTGACAACTACAGCGTATAAACAGCCACGGCTCGCGATATTTCCCAATACGCGACCCAAAGGAACGTCCTCATTCGGAAACAGCAGATCTACCAGTAGACCAATCTGTTTCAACCGCAACTCAATCTCTTCCGCATATTTCCTGTTTAATTGACAATGATGAGTCGCGATCACATGAAAATGTTTTTGTAAAATTACAATAAGAATTGACGTCTTACGTTAACGCTTTGTTGACAACGATGATCTCACAGTCGTTCTTCTCAGCTGCAGCTCCAAGATAATCGGACGTTGCACTGGCATTTCTGCAAAACACAAGTGTCCAAATGTGTTCAAAAAGAAAGTAAATCGTCAAAAAAGAAAAACAGAACTAAAGCATTTTGCTGGTTTGTCATCGCATCTTTACCCGAAACTCGTGTTTGTGTCTCTGGTGGTGGAAGCTTTGAAGTCGTCGAAACGGTTCCCGCTGTCACCGAACGAATCTCTAGCGAAAGTGTTTCCGCGCAGTCTATCTCCCGGCTTGAGTTCCCAGTCTCTGTTCCCTTTGTCCTCTATGCGAGTATTTCTGTTAATAGGACTACGATCTCTGAAATTGTTGTTGTTCATGTTTTGATTGTTTTGGTTGTTCTTATTTCTATTTCGACCACCTCTGCTTCCTCTTGTTCGGTGGGGAGGACCGTTATTACCCTGGCCACCGGGTGCTCCGCTGTTCTGATTTTGATTGTTATTCCCCGCATTGTTTTGATTTCGATTCTGATTCCCGCCGAGTCTGTTCTGATTTCCTAACTGATTGTTATTCCCAAACTGATTGCTAGGGCCTCTGTTTTGATGACCACCGGCAAACTGATCGTTTCCACGATTTAAATTACCTAAATTAAATTGATTGCGAGGTTGCATGGGATTATTAAAGTGATCGTTCCCGTTGTTGTTGTTATTATTATTATTTTGTTTCCCATTAAACTGCTCACTTCCAAGTTGATTTCCATCGTCAAAGTTTCCGGTGCTCTTATTTTGGGCATTCATGTCCTTTAGCTGATTGTTACCGAAGTTGTCATTTCCAAAGTCTTGATTCATATTGAATCCGGTGTTTCCACTCGAAAAATTTCCTTTATTCCCGCCAAATGTGTCATTTGTGTTGTTGAACGGAACATTTGCTGGATTAAATTGATTGTTTGGCCCGCTCATTTGTTTCATATTCGCGTTGCCTGCGTTTCCACTGTTGGACTGATTGTCTTTCTTTGCCGGTCTCACATCTGTAAATTTGAATTTAAGAAAGTACAGAGAATATCGCACAACATGAAGCGCGTCTCAAGGCGTGCGCTTGAGTAATTCTTTTAAAAAAAAATTTACCTATACGTCTGCCCTTGAACATCGCACCATCTTCGTTTTTAATGGCGTTCTGAGCGGCGTGCTCGTCTTCGAACTGAACAAATCCAAAGCCTCTATTTATTATAGACGCTATGACATTGCCGTATTTGGAGAAATGTTCCTCCAGTTCCAGTTTTGTAACGTCGTCAGTTTGCAAGTGACCCACGAATATACGGCTGGACGCTGTAGCGGGATCTTTTAGCAGTCTGGCACTCATCCTGCTTTTACAATGTGCTTTCTTATAACACTTTTACCAATGGCAAAGCAATTGTACTTTTTAGTAATTTGTGCTAAAACTTGTGCGAGTCTAAGCATTTTTTTTAGACTTACCTACAGTGCACAAATAAGGAGCAGATACAAATAAAATTCACAACAACATAAATACAAGCATATGTACACCCACATACAAAGGTAATTAATATTTAATTAATGTCTGCGAAATATACCAGCCAATCTCTCATCTAGCTCTGATTGTTACAACAAGAAAATGTTATTAATCGTGTTATCATTGCTAAAAGCTTCACATGTCACAGTGTCTGTTTTGTTAAATTTAAAGTTTAATCTGGATCAGAAGCCAATGTTTTGCTACTAAGCAGAGCAAGTGTGTTCATTTATTTTCTCAATAACATATTACTTTGAGTTAAAAAAAAAAACAACAACACTTCTAGCTCTGTGTACGTAAACACATAATAAGCAAACATGTGAGTTGTGTAAAAAAAAAGAGAAAAATTGTACGTTCTCTTTCCAAATCGCATCTAAAATGTAGCTGTGCGTAATTTGTCGCAACGTGACAAAAATTGTTATTATAAAATTCACATCATCCGCATTCACTATCGTGAAACAGCTATGTCCAATAAACACAGAAAGCGAAAACAAAATAAATGCGAGAGAATAAATCATGGATCGGCGATAGTGTCAACTTACTCGACCGTTCGACACGAGGGAATGAGAGAAAATCCGATTCAGTGAGAAACTTTGTTTGTGTACGATCGTATATCGCGATTTGTGTCCGATTTACGATCACTTTACAACAGAGACATTTTACCGAAGCCAGTTCCACTCGGGCACGAGTCGCGATTCAACTCAGACAGGAAGAGTCGATATTGTTAAGTCAGAAGCACATGAGAGAAACTTTAAGCGGCAAGATTTGGAAGCGGTCTGCGATTGGTTGATTTGCTCAAGGCTCGAGTCTTGCCGCTCGAAGTTTCTCTCGTGCGTTTCCGGCTTTAATCAGCAGATGTCCATACGTGCGCACTGTTCGCCACTAGCGTTCTCCGAACCGGTACGGGTTGGTCGCAATTCAAATGAGTGAGAATTGAAAAAACAAATTACTCAATTTCGACAAATTAGACATCACAGTGCGTGATTTCCGACTACACCATGTACTCACATTATTTTATCTCGTCGTTTTCGTATGACAATTGGGTGACACGTGATAAAAAAAATTAAACATGATATAAATAAAATACAAACATCTGGGATATGCGTGAAATTGAAACGAAAGCCATAATATAAAAATCAAACAATACAAAAAAATTATTAAATACAAAGTGCGTGTGTATATATATATATATATATTTAAACAGAATATATTTTTTACATATTTCGCATGATATTTTGATCAGAGAAAAGTTAAAAAAATGTATTGTTTAACACAGCAGAAAAGATTTTTTTACCTGCCGAACTGAGCAAACAAATATGTTGCGTCGTCTTAAAGAATACGAAGAATATTCTCGCCAAGAGGATGCGATCAATGTGTCTAATTCTTATGTAATGAATTACGTTTGCCAATAATAAAATAAGTAAATTGTATCCTTAAATGTACACAAATTTCACGCTCGCAACGATACGAACTGATGGAACACGTCTAAAATGTGAGGGTCCAAGTCCGGAGTGAAGAGCAAAGTCTCCAACGTCGAGGAATATTTTTGTACTTGTTCTTGATGCTGCACAAAACAAAATTTACACATGTTAATAGAAAGCGAAATCACGTGTTAACAAATGTAACAATGTGTAACAATATCACTCACGGATAAAAACACTTGTTGCAGTCTTCCTACGGTCCACTTGTACCAATGCGTGTTGTAGTCAATTCCATCGGTGTCGCAGCGAACCAAATGTTCAGAAAGAATCATTATAAACCGCTGTGTGTGTCAGAAAACAGATTAAATAAAACAATGCGAATTCCACATGTGTGCAAGGTGGCAGTCTTTGAAAATTCTGCTTTGTCAAATAAAAGAAAAAAAATATACAATTTTTCAAACAACAAGTTTCTACCTGGAATATAATGAGAAACAGATTTTTCTGATCGGATTGAGCGGCTTCCAATTTCTCCTCCATCCGCTCCACCACGTCTTCCGACGGTCTTTCCCTCTTGTCCTTGTTGTTGTCCTCCTCGTCCGAGGACGTGCCCGATCTACTCTCCGCACGTCTCAATTTCTCCCTGGCCTCCGACAATTCCGTGCTCAGTTTCGTCACGTGTTTGTTCATCTTGCGTATCGTCAGATGTAATATTTCCCAGATGTACAGTCTAAAAACAAAAAGAATTAAAATTCGCACGAGTGTGCAGCTACTTTTCCAGGTGTACATCTAGCTGATATTCCGAAACGAGACGATCTAGAAGAATGAGAACCGGCAAAGCAACTGACTTTGTGAACTCCGATGCCATTTCTTTGGAAAATATCCAGTTCGCAATCGCGCTACACTCGATAATGCCGGTCTTCAGAAACTTGTCCGTCAGCACCACCATCATTTGATAGTGATTCTTCCACAGCGCGTACATGTTTCTCAATATGCATATCTGCGCCTCTTCCGTTTCGGCAAGAACCTGCAAATGCAAACAAATACACGTGAAGAAAACTCGGACACTTTAGTCGTGACACGAGCAACAACTTGTACAATTGGCGCTTACCTTGAAAACGTAATGAAATTTAACTATAGCCGCGAAACTGTGACTAAAACTCTTCGAGCCAAGATTCAACAAGGTTTGTACAAAGACGTCGATTTTCAGAGGATTGTAATTGTTCGCCTCTTCGTTCTCCCGAGGACCTGGCAGTGTGTTCAACACGTTGAGCACTTCTTCCGGAGTGCATTTACGCCTGATAGACATTACCAGTTCGTGCGCCGCCGATGTGCCAGGAAGCGAACCTGAAGATCACACGCTAGATAAACATCTCAACTTAACACGCAATCAAATTGGTATTTGATCGCATTTACTTACTAGCACCTTCGGAGGTGTATTTGTACACGGGCTCGGGAGGCGCCGGAAGCAGATCTACGTACGTGTCCGGCATCATGTCTCGAATCCTTTGAAAATACGACAGTCTAAAAACAAGAGAATTTTATTTCAACCAGGTGCTCTTTTACAACAACTTTGACCGGTTCTGCGAACAGATTTTGTAAAACACATACTGACCTCAATGACTTGAGCAGAACCTCTCTGATAAATTTGGGTCTCGGATGTTCGGAATCACGTTGAAGACACGAGTCCCAATCCTCCCACGACCAACGGAACTGGAAGTTGCTCAGGTGATACGCGAACCACCACACGAAACGGTCGAAAGCGGTGGCCGCCATGCTGTCTATGCGACGGAACAGAATCTCCGTTGCTTGTGCTAGAACCTGTACGCAATTCGGTTAATTTGAGTTCTGTAATTCACAAGCGCAATGTATACAAGTCTTTGTATTCTCTCCGGACCTGCGGCATAGTTGAAGGTTGCAACTTGCAGAGTTCTATCAGAATGGAGCCGTAACAGATCTCCAAGTGCTTCGGAGTCGGCAGTCTGAACAATTCGCCGAATATCACCTCGACTATGCAGTAATCCAAAGGGATCTTGGCCTTGAACGGGAAGTTCAGTAGCTGCACAGCGCTGCGAGGTAAATATCAATTAAACACATCATTGTTCTGTAATTCGCAAACAGTTGTGATGAAAAATTTTTTTGTCGAACGCGCGTGAGAAATTACCAATCTTTTCTCTCGAAAAAGTAATTGTTGATGATTTGCCGCAGGTGCTCTTCGATCAGGAATCTCTCGATGGCGTGGCTCCCCGGCAGCAGCGGTCCTTCGGCGGGACAATCGGTGTAATCGAACATACGAAAGACTACGGTGGGCAATGGGTAAGAATAAGACTCGTGATGGGGCGGCGGCATCAGAGGCGGCAGATTGTGTTGCAACGCCTCGCACAAGATCGAATCGAACGCGAGATACGGACGTGGAATATGCTTCTCCGCCCAGTTATCTTGGCGCAGTTTGCGCACCTGGGCCCACAGGCAGTCGAGATATTCTTCCTGCGGATGAGGCGTGTCGCTCGACCAGACTCTCAACGCCGGTTGATGCTTTTTGTTACGTTTGTTCAAAAATACTTCTATCGTAACCATCAAGTGATCTAGTTCTTGTTCTTTCTTCTCGTACAATTCTCGCCCGACCCATGGCAGTGTTGACAGAACGGCGTAAACGTACCTGTAAATAATTATTTAAACAATTATCAATTAGTTAATTCAAAAATTGTTAGCAATTAATTATTTTCTGGGAATTGATTATTAATTATTAGAAAAAGCTGTGTGGTTCACGTAACAATTCCGTAAGAAAAAGAGAAGAGTCTGTCACGTACCAGTCGCGTCTTACTTGCGGCACACCATCTTCGTTCGCGGCGTCCAGCATATTGTCAAACAGTTGCATCAGCGAGCCGCAAGACAAAACGTGACAGTTGACCAGATCGGCTAGAAATCTGAGAGAATATCTGGCCGTGTCCCACTTGCACGCTTTCAACGAATCCTTGAAATTTTTCACCATGTAATCGACAAACTCGCCGCCGAAATTGAAGTTCTTTGCGTTCAACAATCCGACGAGAGTCGTGTAGATTGTGCACTTCTCGGGCATCTTGATGGCGCAATCCGTCAGAATGCGAAGGATCTTGCCCCGGAACATGCCCAGATCGGCTTCCAGCACGGAAGCCAGACCCTCGAGATTGCTTTCCAGAGACGACGTCGACTTCTCTCCGACTCGCAGGATGAGAGACTCGAGGCGGTCCTCGATTTCCTGGTTGTCGGACACCCTCCGGCGTTTCTTGTTCGCACGTTCTGGAGGTCAAAATGTACAGACGTAAAGAAGTGATTTGCAATCGGAATTCGAATAGATGAGGCCAGCATTTTATCAAACGCCAATATAGTTACCGTAACCATCGTCCTCCTCGTGCGCTCTTCTGCGGCTCATGTTGGCGATGTGCAAAATTCACACCACCCGTGAGCATAAATAACTTCACTCCGCTTTATTTTTTTCTACCCTCGAATACTTCGCCTCTGGAACAGATGTACATAAAATTCTAACCTCAGACGTGTACGTCAGTGTACATCCTCCACGAGCACAATATACAAACGCAAAACTGATACAACGCGTATGAAATGAATCGTCACGGTCCCAGTTTGGCTGTTGTCGCTTTTGCGTCCCGGTCGCCAGCGCCCTCTTCACCACGTTCGCGGTGGTGCGCGTTAACAACTACGTAGTACCGTTTGTCGGTACTCGCGCACGCACGGTTCCATTTTGTGCTGCGTGCGGACAGTCCGCCCGCAGTCTAGAGGCAGGTGATGCAAAATGGCTGGCGACAAGATTGTTGATTGCTCGCAAAACGGTAATAGCGACAAAATAAACGAGAACGGCGATCTGAGTCTCAACTTGAGTTTGGACGACGAAATCGCCGAATCGGTCGTCACGTTCTTCGTCTACACATGTAACAATATTGTCCTTCAACCAATTCGTTGTCCACGAATTTACGTGGAGAGATGCGCAATGTTTATGCGCACGGTTTTTGCAAAACAATCATATGTTTACTCGAAGAAATTTGTAGACATGTAATTGTTGTATCTAAGCTAACCTTGTCAACTCTCCATTGCATCTTGTAAAACATGTAGGTACTGTGGTTATTATTTATTTGTGTATGACGATATTGAAAGAATTTTACAATGTAAACATTAATTGTCTTGGTATCTTATGACTATTCGTTGACTTTAATTTGCAGACGACAGCGTGCTACATCTGCAACGGGTATTATGGTCCATGTTTCGAAGAACCAGTCTGCGCAACCTGTCACGCATTTTTATTTCCCAATGATGTGGATTTGCTGCAGGTTCCGATTTTCAGCGAGGTATAACAAAATTGCACCATAAAATTTAATGTTTTACAGATTCTGCCATTGGTTTTTGTTGTAACAATTAATTGCCATCTATAATTGTTGTTCATTGATAACATTGCAACATGTTTTCTTGTTGAAAGAAAACGGATGACGAAGATTCGGGCAATGACGAGCCAACCGATCTCTTCTACAACCACGAAAGGAGAACCAGTCAGCAGCAGCAAAATTCTCCACAGAGCCTCAACCCCAACGTTCCGAACGCTCAGCAAAACGCGCCCAGTCACAACGCGAACGTTTCTCGCAGATCGTACGCTCAGTATCAAAACGTAGCGCCTCAGTGCAACTATCACGGGCTCCAGAACGATTCCAGTAGCAATTCTCTCGACAAATGCGTAGTCGCGTTCATGCGTAACGCGTCGGTTCCTCGGGACGTGAATCTCGACTTGCAGAGTATGATGTGTCGAAGTAGAAGCGGCTGTCATCAGAATTGCTCCAACGGCAGTGACGAAAATGCGCGAGCTCACAACGCGCATCAGGATATGATGGAGGAGGATGTACGGAACGTGCCAGAAGCGTTTCCGTCGGCTCGCGACAACAGCCGGAGCAACGAACGTGCCGAGAACGCCGCGCAATATCATTGGAACTACAGAGCGCACGATGACTCGATTGAACCGTCGTCGTCGCGGCAATATAACCTGTCGGACAGACTGGAGATACTGTCAAATCACAGACACATCGAGCACGAGCCCGTCAACGAGCCAGGTCTTGTGGACAGGCTACCACCCGAGGTTCTGCTCGCCATCTTCTCTCATCTCGACGACATCAGTCTGTGGTCGGCGGCGAACGTTTGCCGACGCTGGTGCGGCTTGCTGTCGACGCACGTGACGCAGTTGCAGTGGAAGCAGCACGTGAAACTACGCTGGCCGCTGTACAAACCCATCGGCCGCGTGAAAAACTGGTACAAGGTGTACGACTATCTTGCGTCTTCGGCTCCGTGCCGCACTTGTCTGGCGCAAACCTCTCTGCGATCGAGACTGCCGAGGATGGAGGAGAACTCTTGGCGAAGGAACAGACTGCGCAGCGAACTCAAGAGTTTGAGAATCGATCCGCCCGAGGGAATCGAAGCCATGCCGCTCGATCACATGTGCTGTCATTGGCAGGCCACCATCACGGGACCGGTCGGAAGCCCGTACGAAGGTGGATTGTTTTATTTGCATCTGCAAGTGCCATTCAGGTAGATTTGCAAGATTCTCACTGTAAAAATTTTATTTTTCTTCGTCCTCGAAGACTCCACAATCTCTGTCGTTTTTTTTTTCTTCAGCTATCCCATGTGTCCTCCAGTTGTCAGGTTTCTGACGAAGATATTTCATCCGAACGTATCCAGACACGGAGACGTCGGCATAGATTCGATACATCACAACTGGTCACTGGCTCTAACCATAGCCAAAGTTCTTATCAGTGTACAAAGTTTGCTTACAGATCCGTACTGTCAGGTAAGTGTTTGTTTGTTTTTTTCTTTTCTATAAAAATCACTTTGTGGTATTTTTGAAAAATGTTTAGAGTTTGTATAACATTTTTGTTGATGGAGACTGAAAAACTTTATACATTTGGATTATGTTCTATTATTATTTGGATTATGTTCTATAACATCTATTATATTGGCAAGCAGGTGTGTATGGAACCCGAACTTGGAGACATGTACGTGAACGATCGCGAGAAGTTCGAAGAGGTGGCGAGGGCGTGGACCTGGAGGTACGCGATGCACGACGTCGTTACGCCGATTTAGCGTGTGTGTGTGCGCGTGTGTGCCGGAAATGCGTGTGTATAAATTAATTTATGACTCAATTGATTAATTGATAACTAACTTTATAACGATTAACTTATAATTTAATTAATTGATCAATCAATAATTAATTTGTAAATTAATTTATATATGGCTGGCATAATGGGGATGGTGGACGGATGTCAAATGTAATGTTAAATTGACTGACTTGTGATATAATAGCGCGCCGAGGGAGAGAGAGAAAGAGAGAGAGAGAGAGATATGTTATAAATGATAAATGTACATTTCTATAGAATTGTAAGTTAATCTCATGTACCAGCAGGATTTATTGTTTTGTATTCCTGTAACTCAATATAAAGCAGTTTTTTTATACATGGACGTTTCGATTTTCCGCGGCCTCTGAACACTGTGTGTGTGTGCACATGTGTAATGTAAGAGCGCCGCCACCCTCGCAGACACTACCCGTCATAACATGGCGGGATACAGTGGACTGATATAAGCGTCGTAACCTGTAAAACAAAAAGAAACTCATCCGCACTTAAAGCCGTGGGTGGCCGTGGGCGTGAAGTTGCACGACAGATTGTCGTGGAGGTGAACGACATTCGACAAGTGCGAGACAATCGGCGGATCACCGCCCGCGTCTCATTTCCGGACCGTGGCTGGCTTCGAGCGGCCGGTGCCAAGTGACAGTTATGGTCCAGGTGACGATGTAAGATGATACTGAGAAATCGGCCGTTCGTGCCATGGATCTTGGCATTCGTCGTCCTCGGTCTCGTGATAATCTACCTGCAGCTGCAGGTGTCCGAGCTGCAGAAAAACTACAAACTAATGCGTACGTGTCAATGCGAAACCTAACCCCTCCTTAATATTTTATTTCTTCGAGATGTCAGAAAAGATTAACGTGGGTGGTGATCGCTGATTTGCAGAGGATGCCGTTGTGCGGGCGCGAATCGACGCGAAGAACGGCGCGCGCCCCGATTCGCGAGGTGCCGCGAGCGAGGACGTACCGGAGAACATCGTCGTGATATACAACAGAGTACCGAAGACTGCTTCAACCAGTTTCATGGGATTAGTTTACGATCTGTGCAAGCAGAACAAGTACCACGTGTTGCATATTAACGTGACCAACAACATGCACACTCTCACTCTCGCAAACCAGGTGTCTAATAAAATTTATATCTCGCAAATTTCTCAATTATATTGGGTATTGTTGTCTGTGCTTGCTGATTTCATTATTCATAATACGTGTGAAAATGCAGGTTCAATTTGCAAACAACATAACAAACTGGAATGCTATAAAGCCAGCGTTTTATCATGGACATATGGCGTTTCTAAATTTTAAGAAGTAAGGGTACAGCGAGATTTATAAATTTTCACAAGAGATGAAAGTTACGCATGCAGACACGCACATACACACACACACACACACATGACATTTATCTTGCACGTCTATCACTACTGTTTTTCAAAAGTTTAGAAGCATTCACATCTGACTTCTTTGTCGAGATTTTATTGTACTTTATTATTATCATATAGTTTTTCAGATAATTGAGGAATTCTGTTAACACTAATCAGTTGTTACTAATTGGTCTATTATAAATTTCAATTACTAACTTACAAGCAATTAACGATATTATGTTAAATGATCAAAAAAGCAAAAAGTTTCTCATCACATTATCTTGTTGTTTAAAGTAGCGACACTTGTTGTTTTCCAAGAAAACGTTTATATCTTTTACCAATGTATTTTTACCTATTGCAGATTCGGTGTTAACCGCACACCTTTGTATATAAATTTATTAAGGAAGCCCCTAGACCGATTTGTATCTTACTATTACTTTTTGAGATACGGAGATAATTTTAGACCACATCTCACGAGAAGAAAACACGGAGATACGAAGGTACGTGGTTATGGGAAAAATATGGGAAATACATTTTTTTTCTAATAGATTTATTTTAATTTTCCAGACGTTTGACGAGTGCATAAAGATCGGCCAGCCCGACTGTAATCTCAATAACATGTGGCTGCAAATTCCATTTCTCTGCGGCCACGATCCGGCTTGTTGGTAATTTCTCCTTGATTTTCTTGAAGTTTCACAAAGAATTACGGAATAACAGTTTTTCGCATTCCGTTGGTTTTGATCAACTCTTGTATCTTGAAGGAAAGTTGGTAACAGCTGGGCATTGGAGGAAGCTAAACGGAATTTGCAGAGACACTACTTTTTAATCGGCATAACAGAGGAATTGAATGACTTTGTTGAAGTGTTGGAGAGTGTTCTCCCACGATTTTTCAAAGGAGGACACAATTTGTTCTTACACAGTTAGTACACAGTTCAATCTGTGTCACTACAATCGTATGAAAAATCCCAATACTGTTTTTGTTTTTGTCTATTTTCAGATAACAAATCGCACTTGCGACAAACCACCCAAAAACTCGATCCGTTACCCGAGACAGTGAACAAGATTCAGCATTCGGTTGTGTGGAAGATGGAAAACGAATTGTACAACTTTGCTCTAGAGCAATTTCACGCCGTGAAGAAACGACTCATAAATGCTTCCCCCCAAGACGCGAATCAACGTTTCATGTACGAAAAGATAAGGCCAAAATAAAAAAAAATCATTACTTTTTTATAGAAATCTTGAAACAGCTACCGAGACAAATTGCTAGTTTATTTATTTTCTACATATCACACGATACAAAAGTTGTCCTCCAAAGTTTTTCTCATCTATCCGTCGCAAAGTTTTCAATGAGAAAAGATACACAGACATTCCAATAAATAAAAGCAAGATATAAATCTTTTTTTTTTTACCTAAGAATGTCCAGAAATAAATGAAAAGCTATGTGTTCAATTTGTCTACATTATGTGTCGTTGGCTTCTTTGTTATTGCCAGTTTTTTGTCTAAGGGCAAACATGTAAACCGGATATAAACCGTGTGGAAAGTTCTTCTCCTGCTTCTCTTTGATGCAAACAAGATTTGCTTTTTCGAATAAACTGCGCAAACTTTTCATCGACCTTGTCACAGAAGAGTCTTCAGAGTCAATTTCTAAATTGTTCGAGGTTGTAATATTTTCCTTTATTACAAGCACACCGTTGTTTTTTAAACCCAATCTGCAAATTGGCAAATTACAGAATTTATAAGAAACTGACACCTGCTTTAAGTAAGAGAAACTAGCTTGGAAGAGAACAGAACTTACAAGCATCTTCTGAAAAATGTTATCAGATCGTCATCTTGCAGATGTCCTAGTACCCATTGGCACCAGATAAGATCGTATTTGTTCTCCAAAGGACAAAAGTTTTGCAAGCCTTGACAGAAAATAATTAAATATAACAAACATGATCTACCAACTTAAAACTCCAGGTTCTTGCAGTAAGTAACAAATAACTACCAATAGCATAATACTGGTTGATTCTTGAGGAATGGTTTTCCAAACCGATTTTTGCCACTTCCAGAAACTTGGGATTTTGCTCGACGAGGTCGACACGCGCGAAGTGTTTTATTAGTAAATTTTTGGTAACTCTTCCAATACCAGCACCACAGTCTAAGGCAAACGACTTGGAAGGTGGATTTTGCAACTGAAACAAATCGCAGCACATTGTTTTATTCACGTCACTAATAAAATTCAATTTTTTTTTTCTTTCGCGAACAAGGTTACAGATGTACCTCGAAGAGGGATTTCAGAAAGATCGTAGAGCCTCTTATGTCAGACCGGGAGATGAAACCGAAACCTCCCAGCATCCCGTTTATCGTGGGCGGAATACGATCCCAATACTTCGCGGCCGCGGTATAGAATTCGCCCTGCTCTCACACGCGTAACCACGCTCAATCGCGCGACTGTTCACAGATTTTTTTTTGCAATAAACGTGAGTGTATCTTGGAAAACAATTGGATTTCATCAAAAAACAAATTAATACACGCTTGTCAATTGTATGTAGAAAAATTTAATTTACAAAAAACATATCTAGAAAAAAAATTTTACTTTGTAATTCCTGCCAGTAATGTCAATCGCGATCAATTGTAGGATTTAAATTCCGTCCGGGTAGTGCTTTTCCGGCACGATGTTTAGAGATGTGCCTAGAGACACTCCGTAATCATAGTCCTGATCCATCTCCGCTTCTGATTGGTCCCGCCATTTTGAAGTTTGTTTTTTTTTTCACAGTCTAGACATCTATGTGGCTTCTGCTCACAGGACGTGGAAACTCTTGTCGCGCCGCGATGGCCAATCAACGTCTCGCTTTTCCAAAAATATTAGGTGTATTTTCAAAAAAACGAAACGTTGATTGGCTACCGGCGTGACTAGCTCGTCGTTCTTTAACACGTTGTCGCTTCTCGTGAATTAGATGCCGCGACACAGTGTACTTTTTGCATCATGGTCAAAAAGCAAGTCAGTCAAACTTGCCAAGCCACCAGTTGACCAGTCAGATAACAACACAACACGGTGCGCAACGTGGAAAGATGTCAGATCTTGGCGACTGGTTTAATTCCTTGCCAATATTTACGAGATATTGGCTACTGTGTACCGGGGTATTCACGTTACTCGGCAGATTTGGATTCGTGAGTCCGCACTTGTTGATATTGTGGCCAGATCGATTTATAAACAATTTCGAGATCTGGAGAGCGGTGACGAGTGTCTTCTTCTATCCGCTCAACCCGTCATCAGGATTTCACTTCTTGATCAACTGCTACTTCCTTTACAACTACTCGCTGAGATTAGAACGCGGGGAGTACAATGGGAAACCCGCGGATTATTGCTTCCTTCTGTTGTTCAATTGGATATGCTGTGTTATCATCGGGCTCATCGGCGACTTCTCTCTGCTCATGGATCCCATGGTGTTGAGTGTGTTGTATGTGTGGTGTCAGCTGAATAAAGATGCCATTGTAAATTTCTGGTTTGGTACGTAGTTACTTTTTTCTGATAAACTTCTATTGCGAGCATCTGATTATTTCACCTAAAGTTTCTGGCTGCTCGTTGTGCGCAGTCAGTTGAAATAAATACTCAAAACTTTCAAATATAAGTAGCATTTAATACACTTGCTTATATATATTTCACATGTTTATTTTATCTATAAAAACAACTAGTATTTATGTAACTTACTTTGTTGACAGGTACGCAGTTTAAAGCCATGTATCTGCCATGGGTTTTGTTTGGAGTTAATTTGCTTATTGCTGGGGCTGGAATTATGGAATTGTTTGGCATTTTGGTTGGGCATCTGTATGTCTTCTTAAAATTCAAATATCCCCAGGAACTTGGCGGTACAGAATTGCTCAACACTCCAAAGATACTCGAAAGGTTTTTCCCACCTCAAAGAAGTGGAGTTCGTTCATTTGGATCCGCACCCGCATATAGACCGGGAGAACAAAATGCCCATGGGAGAAATATATTTGGAGGTCATAATTGGGGAAGGGGTCATGTATTAGGTCAATAATAAAGTAAGCTTACTTGTGCAAAATAAATATTATACAAGAAAGTTTCTTTATTATATATATATATATTTTATAATTTAGAATTTGTAATTAACTCTGGAATAGACATTCCTTTTTTTTTGTCCCGGAAATACACGTGCATATTCTTTAAAATCATGCAGTTCTGTCTGCAATTGATTTTGATTTGAATTTTGAAACGTCGAAGATCGTAGCACTGAATAACCAAAACAGTTATAACGATTTTGTATTAGTTTTACAATTTAAATCGAAATCTGTACGAAATCTTTGAAGCAAGATGGAAAGATTCACAAGGGAATGCAAGTCACAGTGTATTCTAAGGTTAATATCAATACATTTTCTAATTTATATGTGTGTGTCCGTCTGTTTGTTACTTTATCATGTTCAAGAACAATATTCAATATATGTAGTTTTTAATTAATGTCAATATAAGGCGATTTTTGGCGATCGTATGGTACATGTACCAAAGTGTACCAAACTATAGTTTGAAGACACTCGAATTATAGTTTGGTACACTTTGGTATATGTACCACACGATCGCCAAAAATCGCCTATAATATGTACATTAGAAATTTCAATTGTGAAAGATTATGAGACAAAAAGTGTCTCAAACAACTAAGATCAATATCAAGGAATTGCTGGACCAATCGGAGCTGAAACATGTTGTTAATGTACGTGCATGTTTGATTAATTTATTGACAATAAGAAGAACAAATTCCGCAGGGGTAATTTTCATCTTTCGCTTGAGTTTCTTTCAAAAGCTTTGCAAGCTCCGTAACAAAACAGTTAATTGTAAATTTGTAAGTTTTTTTACGATATTATATACGCAATGTATGTATATTAATGTGTATAGTTACAATGTATATACGTGTGTGAGTATGTATGTGTAAACACAGTATCCTCATCACGCAAGTGGTGTGGATGGCAAATGCAGATCCATTAAATATATATTAACATGTTTATAGTTTAACAATATGTGTGTGTGTGTATATATATATATGTATATATATATACGTCCATACATTACATAGTTTATAATAAATACTGCAATGTAGTATTACACCTAAAAAATCACATAAAAAGCTTTGCAACAGATGTTAAAAAAAAAAAAATATATTGTAAATGGAATATTTGATAACCTTGATTAAGTGATAATTGATTCTTGTCTATTTGTCAAAATATCCAAACAAAGAAGTTTCCAATTTTTATCTTAATTTAGTTAGGATAATATAGATAAATAAATACATACACACACACAACATAAAGTTAAAAAAAACAACGTATGTTTAATTTGTTTTATTTTCTGCTCCTTACAAAAGTCTGTAAAAAAACAGGAATGGGGGAATCCTTAATATATATAAAATGTTTCTATTGCGATATTGAAGTACATGATTTTTTATTGAGGTTGTCTCCTCAGTGGCCAGATGCCTGCTTGAATGTAACAATTATATTAACTGTTAATACAAAACAGGTGGATGGGATGCCAACTCCTACCAAGAGCCCAAAGATAACACTTTTCATTTTAACATTTATGATGAAGTTAAGAAATATAATATCTATTTAATCAATAATTCTAAATAATATTGTCAAAAATGTTATATTTATTTAAACACTTCAGCCTATATGGCCAAGAAGGAGAATATTGTCAAAAATGAAAGAAGTGTGATCAAAGGGCTCTATACCTACCAAAGCTTATTCCTCAGGAACTTCTAATTCTCCTCCATTAATGTCATCTATCAGATCATGAGGCGGTCTGCCTTCTACTGTGCAACCAACTGACTGACATGTTCCCAAAATCTCTTTAACAGTGCCACTGAGTGTTCGTGACATGGATCTTGGTCTCATTGAACGAGCAATAGAAACAATATCATCAAACGTCAAATTGCCACTGTGTTTAATATTCTTTTGCCTCTTGCGATCCCTAGGTGGTTCTTTCAGAGCTTTGATTATTAGAGAAGCTGCTGATGGCACGACAGAAATTGTTGCCTGTCTGTTTTGAATAGTCAGTTGAACTGTGATTTTTAGGCCTTTCCAATCACTGGTGGCCTTTGCAATGTCATCACCAACTTTCTTGGGAGACTGAAATATCAATATGTAATTAGTTTCTAGCATACAAGTGTGTGTGTGTTGTACAAGTTATTCTAATTCTTAATTCTGAACATTCCAACTCACCAATCCAAGAGGACCAATTTTTGGAGCAAGAGATGAGGTGGCACCTACTTCACCGCCAACACATCGCAAATAGACTGTTTAAAAAAGAATAAATTTTAATCATGCTACGAAGAAATCACATCGGTTATGTGTGTAATAGTTTTGAATATCTCTACCAAGAAGAAAGTACACAAGAAAATACCTTTCTTTATCTCATTAGGATCGAATTTAGGAGGCATTTTTGTAGTTTATATCGAGAACTTTTGTGAAAAGAACGTGGATGAAAACTGATTACACGTGACTATCTGGAACCACACGGAACAGTCTCCCAACGTGGACGATTCTACAACCGCTTACAACGAAAAGAAGGAAGAAGAAAGAGCGTAGCAGGAAGAGGGCGATCTAATCGTGATTGCACTTGGGGTAGGTCTCACAACGATCGCATAGGCCGAGTTTACGATGTCATATCGCATTGGTCGATGTGCCGAGAATCGAGCAATGCGATTGGTTATTGCGGACAGGATCTACGCTTAAGGTCTGTTCTTTTTCTCCGCACCTGGAACTGCACCAGAAGTTGCATCAGAACCAAGAACTGGTATCGTTCAGCTTTCACGTTCCACGTTGACGAAGTAGACGATTACGTACCATGTTGTACTTCCACGTATGTATGTAGCGTGGTATCAATGATGGCAATTTAGTATTTGGTTAGTAGCACAATCGTAAACCCGATGTGAGAGGTGATGAAAAATTGCTGCGGTCCCTTGTAATCGGTGTCTTTAATAAGTAGTTAGTTTTCTGCTTTTCCGTGTGTTTCTTTCGCGCCTTCCCCACGACGGAAAAAGTTTCGCCCGGTTGAGAAGAACGGATATATCATCAAAAATGAGAACATTATATCATCAAAAATGAGAACATTTAGGATATTTTTAATTTTGATTGTGTCGATAGTCACATTTACAGCTACCGGAGGTAATGTGCACAATTTTACATGTAACAATGCTCGCAAATACGTTATCAAAACACATGTTTAACACTGGATGTGCAAACACACATGAGTTTTTTCTTTTATTTACTTTATGTAATTGGTGAAAGAAAATATTTTCACTGAGCAATTTACAGAAAGTTGTGAGAAGTAGTTTATGTTTCAAACGTTTCCAACTGTTGTACTGATTCTTAAGTCTACATGTTTAGGCAGATTATTGATATGATCACAACTGTGTGTTTGTTAAAAAGAAATTTTTATTTCATACAAAATTCTTTGAGTTATTATCTTTTTTACTTAACATTCTAGAGATTTAAGTGTGTTCTTTTATACATACACACACACATTTTCAACAAAACTGATTATTTGAAAAGAAGCTATTAAACATTTTGTTTAAATTAAAAATTCAAATTTTGACACATGTTTATTTTAATAGGATTTAGTGCTTACGCTCAAGAAGAAGAAAATATTGATGATATTGTTGATGTGGAAGGTGAGGAAGGTAATATAATAATTGACGAAGAAACAGAAGAGGAAATAAATAATGTCTCCACCGATGCAGATACAACAATACTTTTTACAAAGCCTGTTTACAACGCGTTGTCCACTCTTGGTATTTTAATTACACTTTTGATTATGAGAGAATGTTTAGACAACATGCAATATTTCTTATGATAATTTTTATGAAGGTTTTCTTTTTTTATAAAATATGCAATAAATTTGACCAGAATTGCCAGCTGGAAATATAGTGGAGTTTCTTGTGGGATTTACCAATAAGGGTGAAAATGATTTTGTTTTGGAATCGCTGGATGCTTCTTTCCGTTACGCAATGGATTTCAATTTTTATATTCAGAATTTTTCCACATTCACATTTAATAAGATTGTGAAACCCAATCATGAAGCCACGCTAGCATATTCCTTTATTCCATCTGAGAGCTTTGCTGGAAGACCATTTGGTCTGAATGTTAATCTCAATTACAGAGATGCGGTATGTCAGATTATATATTGAAAGTTCGTTTTATTGACTTGCTTGTATTAACATGGTTACTGTTTGTTTTTGCAGAATGGAGTTTCTTACAATGAGGCAGTCTTCAACGAAACTGTGCAGATCATAGAGATCGACGATGGTCTCGATGGAGAAACCATTTTCCTGTATGTGTTTCTCACAGCGTGCGTTATATTGATTCTTGTAGGCGGTCAGCAATTGTTATCATCTCTCGGACGAAAATCGCGTTCTTCTACTACTCGTAAAGCGACCGTGGAAATCGGCACGTCCAATCCCAATAATGTAGATTACGACTGGCTACCAAAAGAAACTCTTAATAGAATCAGTAAGTACAAACGGACGAAACTTCACAACCACTCGAGTTAATATTAGAAAAACAATCAAGTCAAATTTATGTCAAAGTTGAGCAGTTTTGTATTAAAATAGCAATTTTAATATAATTTTCTTGTGAGTAATAACATATAGAATAATTAGTACTGGCACAATTGAGTTTTACAAAAACTTGCAAGAAAGTTTTTGAAACATACGTAGTCTATGGTTTCAAAAAAATATCTCTTGGAAAAGTTGTTAAGTTTTTTAAATGAGTGTAAAATAGAAAGTCGTCCATTAATTTGACACAAGAGAAAAACTAAAAGGAGTTAAAATTGTGGCGTTTACAGATAAATCTCCCAGAACCCCAAAACAAAGTCCACGACAAAGGAAAGCAAGAAAGACTGCTGGTTCCGATGATTGAAGTATACATTTGTGGGTGTATTCACACAATAAATTTATATATATATATATATAAATTATTTATCTCTGTATAATATATTATTTAAACTAATATAAACACGCGCGCGAAGATTTAAAATTTATTGTGCAAAGAGTCAACTACTGATGATTGTTAAGAAAAATACTAATAATTTGTAAAAAAATATCCGAAAATCTCTCGCTCACTAACACACAGCAAATTTCCTCAGAATTTAAGCGCATCAATTTGCAATTTGCTCTTGTGGAAGAGCGGCACATGATCGGCTATCGCTCTTAGAACCATTACAGTCAAAAAGTTTTAAGATTCGGTCACATGCCGGCCAAAAACATTGAGAAATCTTTTGTGGAAGATCAATTAATCGCAAGTGAGCGATTCCATTTCGCGATTCTCTCGTTCACACGAGACATGCGGAATTGCTCTGATTGGTTGCCTTCGAAACGAGTGGGGGAGGCAACCGATCGGAGCAGTTGCGTTTCGCAGTTA